>OY294050.1:23122092-23329194 GCA_958510825.1 Brachypterus glaber
AAAAGTCACTCACCCTTAAACGAGTTGCGATATCAACTTCAAAGGAACAGTAAATAAAACAACTCCCAACTAGCATTTTTGGTTGCAGCTACGTGATAATTACCTCAATTGAAATAGTTACGTAGTAATTACGTAGATAATACCAAAATGGGGAAAAATATAAGGGTAACAATCACGATCTTGCTACGTGCTTGTAACTTATTTCGGAACGATCTCGTTACAAAACAGTTACTACGTAGCCACGTAATTTTGTGGTAGTTCTTAAACAAACCTGAAAAAATTGTTAAAATATATTAAAAAGCAAAAATTTAATCAAAAAAATAGTATTTTTCTATTTCATATTGGGGGGCAAATCTCTCAGAGTAGGGGGGCCGTAGCCAAAAAAATTATCTGAACTTGTGGCATTATTTTGACGAGATCTGATTACCCCTAAGAGATTTTGGAAACATACTGGGACACAATTTAATACATTTGGGGGGTTATTTTATGTAGTGGGGTTGGAACATTGTTGCAACATTTTGGCACATACATATTACGTATAAAAATATTAAATTTAAGGCCTACTTTGATAAAAAAAAATAGTTCCTGACCCCAAACAAATTTTCAGTATTGGACCTCTATCGGACATTTTTTGCTATAACTTGTACAAATGTCAAATACTTTTTGTAATATTTTATAGGCATACTCCCAAACTATATATGAGTTCACTAAAAATAAAAAAAATCGAAGGGGGCGTATTTTGGTGATAGCACTTTTAAATTTGACAAGTTGCATATTGAAATGAAATTTGTTATAAAATTTTTTCTTGGTTGAGACTAAAATTTAATGCTCTTTTGATATCTGGCAAAAATATCTTTTTATCTTTTACACAAGTCCTGATAATTAGATTTATGTAAATCATGTTTCTGGAATTTTAAAAAACGTCAAAAATGAGCCACCCTAATATCTCCAAAACCAGTAGTTTTCTAGCAAAATCCTTTTGATCTAGTAATCTGGACCTTATTTGATGAGGATATGCCAAATTTGAGCAAAATCGGAGCTATGAAGGTCCGGCGCCGTGTTGATCTGACAAAGAAAGCTCCATATATGAAATATATTTAAAAAGATAGTTTAAGTTGAGTTATTTAAGTATTTCAAATTTGAATTCGATATATTCACTCGTTCAAAAGTTAAGATGGGGCGGGCGACTATTGGACCGCCATGTATGACAACAAAAGTTGAAAAAAAAAATACATGAATACAGGCCCAAAAAAACAATAGTAGTTTGCGCTATGGATAGGACCATGCTATTCCTATGTATTTTCGCCCGCTGAAACCGAATCTGAACTCAGTTTAACCCCTACACGTCTGAAATTTTCTCTACAGCCGCACTATGTTACCAAACAGGAAAAAAGTGACCAAAATTATTTTATTATGTATTTCAACTTTAAATAATTAGTAAGACATATAAACTATGTTTTTTAATTTTTTAATATTTTTTATTGAAGAATTTAGAGTAAAAAGGGAAAAGAATGGAAAAAAGAACCAAAATTATTTTATTGTGTATTTCAAATTTAAATGATTAGTAAGACAAAAAAAAATGTTTCGTAATTTTTTAATATTTTCCATTGAAAAATTTATTATTATTACAATATTAAAAAATTAAAAAACATATTTTTTATGTCTTACAAATCATTAAGGATTGAAATACACAATAAAATAATTTTGGTCTTTTGGACTTTTTTCCCGTTTTTTTTTTTTTCTTTTTACTCTAAATTCTTCAATGGAAAAAATTAAAAAACATATTTTTTATGTCTTACTAATTATTTAAAATTGAAATAATCAATAAAATAATTTTGGTCACTTTTTTCCCGCTGGGTAGCACAGCGCGGCTGTAGAGAAAAATCCAGACGTGAAGGGGTTAAACTGAGTTTAGATTCGCTTTCAGCGGGCGAAAATACATATGAATATCATGGTCTTATGCATGACGCAGACCACTTTTGTTTTTTTGTGGGCCTGTGTAAAAATTTGTTTTAGGTATGTCGAAGATCCTTGTCATATTATGCAGTCTTCAAAAGTATTGAATAAATATTTATCACCAAAATTTATTGTAGTTTGTTAAATAAAAAAAATATATCTGTCTATGGCTATTATTTAACCTTTAGAGCCCAAGAGTATACTTAAAATACGGAACGCATTTAGGGGAGAGTGGGTAGTACTTAGCGTTATGTAACATTAGGTAACGTTCTTTATTATTTTTAAAGATATAATAGTATATTTCATACCTGAGGGAAATTCAGCAAAACCGAGGAGCGTAGCGTAGCTCCAAGGTTTGCTAATTCCCGAAGAACAAATGAAATATTGATCCGAGGTTTGTATACTATTTTATTCACAACCATACCTGTTTTATTTACAATCTTACAATTTTCCTTCTTTCACACTACAAAAACTGTTTGAATTTTGACGCCATATTGAAAAAGTTTAGTTGCAGTGAAGTGTGTTACAAATGTTGCTTTTGGGATATAAAATAATAAATAGTAATCAATAAAATAAACTTTGTTTTTTGTTAATTAATAATCTTAAAACATTTATATTCATTCAATATAAATAAAGTAATACATTTAAATGTTTTTATCTAAAAACTAGTAGAAATGTCTACCTTACTTTGTTATTTTAGCGATAGAGGGCAGCACATGTTTTTGTTTTTAAGTGCCTTTGTTTTACGACAGCAGACTTTTAACGAGACATGATTAAGTTAATAAATAAACTATTTATTTATAGTTTTTCTTGTAAAATGCGAAGAAAAACAGAAAATTTAAATTTATACACTAGCTAAAGCTTAATGACAATTTCGATTATAGTAGGGATACACCAAAGAAATACGACAAATGATTGGCTACCAAGGTAAATAATATTCTTGAATTTATCTTACTTTAAAACTATTTTTGGTTATTTGTTATATAAAGTTAGGTATCTTATACTGTAATGCATTTTTCTTTTTAACTAAAGTTTATTAAGTTTAACTAAACCAAAAAATAGTAATATATGATAATACCCATAAAGTTGTAAGTAGTCACTGTTTATTTTTCATAAATGCCAAAAAAATATAACTTAAATTTATGTGTTGAAATTTTATAAAAAAAATCATGAATAAATGAATAAATAAAAAAATACATGCATCTAAAACTGTTTTTCATAAAATTTAGGTCGATAAATTCAAGTTTTTGGCATACATGAAGTTAGCTAAAAGAGCCTTTTCGACCAAGGGAGGGAAATGAGGTGTTTCTAGCTTTTTGGGATATTGCAGTTAATAATAATTAATTTGCGTTGGCCCTGGGAGTGACAATGTAGTCAGGTTTTTTAAATTATTATTTTTTTTGTTTATGTAATAAAATAACATGACATATTTCATTTTAATTAGCTAATTGTGTTAAAAATGCGCGGTTAATTCCCATATCGTTTCTCCACTAAAAATAGGTTTATTTTATGCGACTGGATGCATGCATTTTTTAATAAATAAGTAACTTTATTATTATGTAGTTAAATTAGTTAAATAACACAGGCTTTTAGAAAAAATGTAAGTTACTCTTAATCAGACTGTATATTCTGTCATTTTTTTTATTTAACAAATCCCGGCGTACTATATCAAACGCTTTTTCTTTCTCTAGAAACATTTCAGATCTTGTTCTTGAAAATTATTGCAAAAAATATGTATTTTAAAATTGCAGTTTTGTATTCAGAGCAATTATTTTGGTATTTTTTAATTCGAGTGTCTATTAGTTTACTTAACATAAAGTTAAACTAATTACTAATACTTATTACCACAATAACAGAAAAATTAATTATTAAAATAACTATTATTATGTACAATATGATAACATATTAATATTGTAATTAATAGAATAGTATACCTACTACTAGTAAGCTTAAAGGTGGGTGAGCATAATTGTGCTCACCCACCGAAATTGTTATGATAACAATTTCGGCTGTTTTTAGGTAGATACAATTTGGGCAATTAATGACAATTTGTCGTTTGGACTTTTAAGTAAGCCTAACGCACTCTTCATGTACGTATCGATTACAATCTCATATCGGCCTGGCGATTTTCTTCGAATAAAAATCAGAACAAAGATTCAGATCTCTCTGATTTCTTTGTTACTTTACAAATATCGAACCTTTTTTTAGGTAATTTTTAAGATTTTTTTGAGGTAATCTTGAAGTAACTTTCGATGAAAACTTAAGAGATTACCTCTTAGAAAAAATTTTGGTGTACAAATATTTTTCAGCGGTTTACCCCTTAAGTATTTTGTACTATTTTTTTTATTTAAGTGGTTTCTACAGAAAAAGACAAAAATATGCATTTGGGAAAATTTTGGTATTTTGTAAAAAAAAAATTGGAAAAACTGTAATAAACAAATCTTTTATAGTTCTTGGTATAAACTTATTAGTTCCAAAAAGAATACACGCTAATCTTGAATAGAAATTTTGTTTAAGAGACTTACCAACGCAAACCAAGAGTTTATCTCTGACCAAAATTCATATAGAATAATCTAAAATAGTATAAAATAAAGTTTTATCAAGTCCAATATGTCATTTCTGAGGAATAAATTCATTATCTTCCGAAACCGAGCACCTCAGATTTTACTGTTGACGGTTTTATAATGTGTGGACCTCCTACTAACAGGATTATTTCTTGGTTTGCGTAGGCAAGTCATCTTAAGGCACATACAGAGGCTCGCATAAGAAGCATAATACGTAAAATAAGATGCGGTGATTGGCTTGATGTGCCGTCATGTATCTTTTGCGCAGGCTTATAACGTTCACATCTGTTTTTTAAAAGCATTAACAGGTTTTATCAAGGGAGGCATTGAAATCGTAAATTTTATAACATCATATCATTTTGACAAGAGATTTTAAAAGTTGGGTTAAGCTTTTGACAAAAACCGTCTAGGGTAAAATACAGTAAGTATTTTTTGTTAGTTTTTTGTATTGTATTATTTAAATTATCCTTATAGTGCGTTATAGTTAGAAAAGTTATGTAAATTAGGTTGTTTTATTTTTCCGATAAATTTTATTCTACTAATTTTAATTTTTAGAAAAAAAAAATAAAAGCGGATACTGTGTTTTTGCTTCGATATGTTTTGAGTTTGACAAATAAATAACCTTACTTTAAAAATTAATTCTTACCTGTCAAAATAAAACAAACTATGTTGTAAAATGTACGATTTCAATGCCCACCTTGATAAAACATATTAATGCTTTTAAAAAAAATCGGCAGACATAAGAGCCTGTGGATACGATTCACTCACCGCAGTAATGAGGAGAATCCAGCGCATGCGCACTGATTTTCTTATTTTTGTTTTAACGTATGCCAAAAATTATTTTAAGCTTATGTAACATTCTTTTGCAGAATTTTAGAAAAATATCTACTTTATTCTTATGCATATTGTTACACCAGGCGAGCATTTATTTTTTAATTAGCTAAAGCTAAATTATTTAGCCTAAATATCCTATTTGATTCCTAAAATATATCTGTATCTGAAAAATGCCTCCAATTAAAAAAAAACACCAAACCAGCAAACTACCAAACCATTATTAACGTAAACCAACGCCTTCCATTAAAAAAAAACACCAAACCAGCAAACTACCAAACCAAACCATTGTTAACGTAAACCAACGCCTCCCATTAAAAAAAAACACACCAAACCAGAAAACTACCAAACCAAACCATTGTTAACGTAAACCAACGCCTCCCATTTAAAAAAAAACACCATACCAGCAAACTACCAAACTACTACTACCAGTACACTAGTTTTTTTGTTAGAATATATAGCAAAATACTGTTAAAATACTCAAGAATTTCTGTTTGATTTTTTTAATGGGGGCATTGGTTTACGTTAACAATGGTTTGGTTTGGTAGTTTGCTGGTTTGGTGTTTTTTTTAGTGGGAGGCGTTGGTTTACGTTAATAATGGTTTGGTTTGGTGTTTTTTTTTAATGGGAGGCGTTGGTTAACGTTAATAATGGTTTGGTTTGGTAGTTTGCTGGTTTGGTGTTTTTTTTTAATGGGAGGCATTTTTCAGATACGATATTTCAGAATTTGGAAGGCGATATATTTTAAGAATCAAATAGGATTATATCTAGGCTAAATAATTTAGCTTTAGCAAATTAAAAAATAAATGCTTGCCTGGTGTAACAATATGCATAAAAAAAAGTAGATATTTTTGTAAAATTCTGCAAAAGAATTCATAACCTTAAAATAATTTTAGGCATACGTCAAAACAGAATCAGTGCGCATGCGCTGGATTCTCCTCATTACTGCGGTGAGTGAATCGTGTTTATTTGACTTGTTCCAAGCCCAAGAAAAAAAATCAGTGTGCTTATGACGTAATTATAGGCTCGTATTTAGATTATAATCTCAACTAGAAAAACTAAATTTAGACTTACCTAAAATATTGACATTAAATTATGGAACATGCACTTATAATCGTATTTATAGATACCAAATTTTCATATGTATATTAAATTTTAGTTCAAATATATTGAAACGAAAACACTAAAATGTTAGTGTCAATTGAAATAGGGCATGATTCCAAGGCACGCTATGTTAAGGTGTGCCTTACATTACACCAGGTACCTACAGATATTTGGTTTAGTTATGTTTTTCAGTTCAAAGAATAAGGGTTGATGTACCCATATCGAAATATACCTAATCAATATTTAATAAAATAAATAAATACAAAAAAAATACGATGTGAAAATATTTAGTTATTATTTTTGATCAAATTAACCGAAATACCGATAAATAAGTAATAGTAAGTAAATATATTTAATTTATTATTAATAATTATTAATAATTTCAAACTTAAAAGTAGAATAAATTTTAAAGATTGTAAAAGTAAATGCTGTAAGCTGGGACAGGTGGCATAGTGGGACAACCTACCGTAATGCTACGCATTCCATTATATACTATTCGCAGTAAATGGTATATTGTATTTTTCCAAAAAAAAATTAAAAAAAAATTAAAAAACTAATTTTTTTATCATTTTTCAAAAAAACTTTTTTTTGTTTTCTTTTTGAAAAAGAAATCATTTTTTTTTTTTTTTGAATGATAGTTTTTTAGTAAGGACATTTTTAATTTTAAACAAACGCCGGAAATGTCAGTCTACGAATATCACTCTTACAAAATAAATTGATGGAATAATAAATTGATAGTTTTTTATTTCTTTTTTGTGTTTAACCCCGACTTTTATTTTTGGAGGGATTTCTTTCAAAAACAATGAGGATCTTCCCCTCATAGAACTTGAATTTTCCTGAAAATTTCAATTGAATCGGATTATTCGTTCTCGAGTTATCGTGTCCCAAAAAAAAAAGTGACATCAGGCAGACAGACGGACAGGCAGAAGGAAATTTTTAAAGTTTCTTATTTTTTTATGAAACACATTTGTATTCAAGAATTTTTTATCTAGGGCGTTTTTTTGGCGATTATGGGAAATTCGAAAGTACTGTATAATATATACTATTCTAGTTTTTGCTTGGTTTCAAATAGGAGAGTTTTTTTTTTATTTACGCAACCTGAACCGAAAAAACTGTTTCGGCACCAATTACCAAAAATTTACCAATAAAAACCAATAGTTAAAAAGTTAGGTGACGTATGCGACTTTTTGGTATTTTCCTAAAAATAACTCGTAGATTGGAAGCAATATTAATTGAAAAGTGCTTGATGGGATTTTTTGCTTGAATATTGATCCCTGATGTCTTACGAACATTTTAAGACCAAATTTAAAATAATCGCCGCATATCTTTTTAAATAAAATTCGTATACGTGATATATACGTAAAAAATATAAATTTATAAACATTATTAAATGTTATGATCCTTTATGTAATTTTTAAATAAAATATAATATAATACCTGTAAAGCCCAGTTTTATTCACGTATTGTAGATAAAAATAAAATAAAATAGCGTGCAAAAAATATTCAGATATACTGACAAAAAAATTCAAAAATCAAGTAAAAAAAAAAACAAAAAAACTTTAACACTGAACATTATACACTACACATTATATTAGTGCAGTACAATAATAAAATTTAAATAAAATAAAAATAATAAAATGCTTAGAGATCATACATCAAAATTATAAGAGTAAAACTCATTTAAATCATAAAAACATCCATTGATCAACATTGTTTTTACCCTATTTTTAAAAATATTGACATTATTTATATTTTTAATGTGACTGGGTAAAGCATTGTATAATGAGAGACAATTATAAAAAGGAGATCTTTTAAATTTTGCAGTATTATGACGAGGAACCATTAACATATTCTTGTTCTTTGTATTATACGTGTGTATAAGTTCATATGTAATTTTTTTAACGTGAGTTCTAATACACCCTTTATAAATACTATAACATAAAACATCTCATTATAATAGTTCTCTAATGAGAATAAATAAATAATTTTTTTCGTCAAGAAAGTTCAGGTTTGCATCTGTTGAGGACCGGCGTGTATGGTTCGTGCAGGAATTACGTAAGAACTTTTTTAGGGATTATCAAACCCCGCTATATAAGATCGTAGACCGAATATATTCATTCTACGATAAGATAATTTACCTCTACCTTAAAGTAATCTACGATAATTTACCTATACATTAAGAAATTTTACTAATTAGGATTTCTCGGACCCCCTTCCCAAAAAGTCTTACGTAATTTGTACACGATCCCCTATTTATATCAGTCTCCTTATTAATAATTTTACAAAACAAAAAACAAATCGATTTCACGACACACTATTAATATTTATTATTTCTAGGCCGACTATGTACGAACTAGTAGTCGATAAAAACGTGCTAATTGAAAAGTTCAAAAACAGACGTGAAGCAGTCGAAGGAAAAGACATTTCCGAAAAAAGCCAATTTCCACCGGTAAAACCTCCGAGAAAATTCAATAAGCAATTATCAGCAGATGAAGGTGTGTTAACTATTAAAGGTGAACAGTTGCACGTAAGCACCTTATCAAAACTTCAGCACACATTTATTTTTAAGGGGTTTTTCTACCTTCAAATTTTAAAAATATTTTTTTTCTTCAAGTGTACTAAAATGTTCATATTTTATGACTGTTCACACTAGTTAGAAGTGATCTATTTTTTTACAGTAAAAAAATGAGTTCATTGTTGTACCCCGTAAAAAAAAGTTAGTTAGAATGCGAAAACCCTGGTACACCGATAATATAATATACATATTATGTGTAATCTTAAATCCAATATTGTAAGTATAACTTATTATGGCAGGATTAGTGGATTGCTGTAGTGGTCTACCGCGTCTGTACATGACAAGTCTACTACAACTAGCGTGAGTTCGATTCTCACTGGCGCCTATTTGCCTTTTTCATTTAGTTAATAATTGAAATTTGGCGAAGGCGTAAGTGAAGCGGACACTCCCTATAAAAACTGGTTCAAAAGTTAGTATAAGCCGGTGGTTCCCTCTACTACTAGCCCACACAAGTCCTGGACTTGCGGGATGCTTAATTAAGTAGAATAGTACGAGGTTAAACAAACATGTAATAACTGATAAGCAGTGGATTTAAAGGCGTATAGAAACTGAATTAAACCGTGTAAACCGGTGGCGCACGTCGCGACGCGTCGACGCGAACGTGTTAAATAAATCATATTTTGGAAAGCTTATCAAGACAAAACGCAATATAATATCGACTATGTGGAGTATTATCTTTTAAGAATACGAAAGTTTTTAATTTTTATTTATCAAGATAAAAAAAATAAAAATGTAAATATTTAAAACCTCGTGTCAACGCTAGAGTCGACGCGGCGCCTATGCAAGTACTGGAAATTCGCCGAGTACTGTGCATAACATATCTTCACGACTTGTATTCGAATGGCATTGTTAATTAATAATTTGGTAAACTAACAGTATATGTTTTAACAATGCAAACATTTTTTATTACATTAAATTTGCGGTAATCACAAGGTTAGCAAATTAACTATCATGTACCTATAGCTATAGATTAAAAATATATCAGGTAGTTTTAAATCAACTGTAAATTGGTGAATCCGATCGTAAAAATAATAAAATGGTTTTTGCTTGTAAACTGTAAGTAATTTTTAATATTTTAAAGTTTTAACCAAAAAAAAAGGGGGAACTGAAACTTTTTTTTTCTTTTTCGTGCGTCCATCTCCCAGAATGTTAGATATAGGTCAAAAACGCACACAGTTATGGCATTCAAATCCCGGGACCAGCGCAAATTCGCTGGTCCCGGGACCGAAAATGAAAAAAAAAATATTTCATATATTTATATCGTCGGCTTACAAGTAAAAGGCACTAAGTCACTTTTTTGCAAAAATGGGATTTTTATGGCACTGTAATTAATTTTTGATGATCTATGTACAGGTAAACCGAACTAACTTCTAGGTGGAAAGCCAAGAGAGTTACCCACTATACAAAACGCACCAGTTTGATTTTGAATAAAATTTTATCTGGCAATAGGCACTAAGTCACTTAGTGCACTTAGTGCGTTTTACTTGTAGATTATTTCAAATATTTCTGCACTAAGCGACTTAGTGTTTGTTTGGCGAAACGTGCATTTTTGTAACAATTATTACAAAAATTAACAAACAACAGCGAAAGTTAAATTTGTCAATATCTCAAAACTATGTTTTTGGACTTAGTGCTCTTTACTTGTAAGCCGACGATATATATTATGTGCACTTTTTAGTTTTTTTTTTTGCTTTATCACAAAAAAAAATCAGCATATATGACATATTTTTTTAACAAGGAACGCTAGAAAATATGTATATTTCCATATTAATTTCATAGAAATATACAGTAGGGTGCAGCGAAAAACATTTTTTTTTCCAAAACGGTAGGGGACTAGGTGTCAAAAGTTCTTAGTTTTTGATATACAATAATCCTGCATCATTAAAATTTTGATTTTTAATATTTTAGTATTTAATTTTATCTTCAAATGAACTTTTCTCAAAAACGGTTAATCCTACAGTATTACAACCAGAGTACCTTTTTTATGTATTATTCAGAAATAAGTTAGTAGTTGTAATAACTTCCGATTCTATCCATTTGTAACTGAATATTCAGTTTATTTTTTACATTATTTTTTGCCAAATTTCCTAGGTTATATGACAAACAGACGGACGCACAACCAATTCTATAAGGGTGTCGTTTTTTTTGCTTGTTTTTGAGGCACTGTACCTAATTTTTGAACGGCTTCAAATTTGGGTACACACGTAAATAACAGGCACAATGTAAAGGGGGATCATGTCATACATTATTTGACAGAATATTAAATTCTCTTTTTGACCATATAGTTTTTAATTTCTTAAATTATTTTTTTTAGGATTTTTCGTTAAAAAATTCGATTTTCTTAGATTTCTTTTATTTCCTTTTATATTATTTAAAATTAGTTTAAAAGAATAATTTACGTTCATTTTTTATAAAATTATTCATTCAACAATAATTGTTTATTTTTAAGAAATGTTAACAAAAAATCCCATTTTCAACACTTTTTAACCCACTCAATTTAAAAAAAAAAAAATTAAAAATACTTTTTTCTATTTTGCGACTCTTATAAGCTGATAATCACACGCATTTTGCGTGTTCTTATAGGCCCATAAGAGGTCTCTACTTTTTTTTCTGTTTAGTTGGCAACATACAAAAGCCTATCTCTTGACGCTTTGCGTGCAAATGTCAATGTCCATTTAAAGTTTAATTTTTTACAAACTTTTGTGTTTGGGTTATTTTTTACCGTGTTAAAATGTGGACTGGTTAATTACAGTGAAAAAAGAAGAGATGACTGATATATTACAAAATATCATTTGTTCTTAGAATTTTAAACATAGTGTAAACTGTAATGCCAATCCAAAACAAAAATCCCTAAATCAGTCATCAATTTAAATGTAAGTTTTTAAATTTTAGAGCAAAATAGAAAAAATTCTATAAAGCACTCGTTTCATAACACGTTTTTAGAGCATTAGTACTTTAGAAAACTCGCCGCCAGCGGCTCGTTTTCTAAACTTGTACTCGTGCGCTAAAAACTTATGTTATGAAACTAGTACTTTAATATACTATTTTATTATACTTATGTATATATTCGAATAGAGAATTTTAATAGCCTCCCTTGGGTCGCTAGGCAGCTGCCTCTATTAAGTCCCTTATGTTATGTTATTTAGGTGTCCCAAATTTCAAGTTGATATCTTAAGTCGTTCAAAAGTTAAAGGGGGCGGACTTTTGACACGCACGGTATAATCTAAATTGCCTTATCGATTTCGTTTTATTTCATAAAATGTGAGAATAAAATATAAAAAATACATTATGTTAGTAGATATATCTAGAAAAAAATAATCCATATTGGGCAGTTATTTTCTTTATAAACAACAAACAATACTATAATTCAAAAAATGTAAATAACTGGTCAACTTCCGTAGTTTGGGGTTCGTCTGTTATTTATTTTTTTTTACTTTTCCCAAAAGACTTACCAGCAATGAATTACTGTTAATATATTGCTAACTGGCACCTGTGAGCTGAGGCAAGGGGAAGAGAAGAGGTAAAATATTGTGTGCGCTGTATAAGCGATCGTGCATTCCAAGCATTCCGGCCAGGTGACAGTTCGAAAAAATCAGATTGATTATGGAACGTTCAAGTATTACCTAACGCATTTTTGACCCCAACCCCCGCCCCCATGTAACGCGGGATAACATTTTCCAGAAAACCAAACAGCTAACCACCAACACACTAGACAAAGTAACAACAGATTGAGTGGCCCTAATTTTAAGATGACTTATTTTATGGACATCTATCATAATATCGGTTTCAACCAATAAAAATAACGGGTGTTTTCACCCGTGACAAGGCATAACCATAACCACGGGATATTTTCGCCACGAATATATCACCGAAAATCAAATCACCACTGTTTTAGATTATTGTAATCATAACAGCTTAATAATGTAATATTAAATAAAGTATTGAGTAAAAGGCAAAATTAAGGTATTTATCATGTCGTATTAGCTTATTTTTATTCAATATTAATAAAATTTAACGAATTTAGATCTATTTTATTGCAAAAATTAGAAATATCAAACATGAATTTATTGTATCAAAATAAATAAACATCAAATTAATTATTATTAATTATTTAATTAAATTACTTTTAAAGATTTAAATTGTTAAACAATTGCTTAAAAAAATAATCCTGCAAATCACAAAGTTGGTTATCTCTGAAATACACCTCCAGATTCGGTATATTTTCGATACATGCGAAAATTTCACTTCATGAAACGTTAGAAAACTGTATAAAAGTACGTTATAAAATATGTGCAAATGTCCCGCTTTTTAACGTTAGAATCAAACGTTAGTTACAAACGTTAATCTAACGTTAGATTTATATGTTAGAAATACGTTATAAGTACGTTTAATTTCTAACTTTCGGAGAAGGCGTGGCCAACTAGGAAATTTCTACCTGCTACTTTAGCTTACGTATTAATAATTGAAATTTAAAAAATATTTAAAGTTAGAATAAGGTTAGAAAAAGGTTAAACTAACGTTAGATTTATGTATTTTATAACGTTTTTGTCAAACGTTAGTTTTTAAGGTTAGATTTTTATATTTTATAACTTTTTTGTATAACGTTATTTTTTAAGGTTAGATTTATATATTTTATAACGTTTTTGTATAACGTTTGAGACTAAACCTAAAAATGTCACTAATCTAATGTTATGTTAAGTTATATTTATGTACTTTTCTACTAGGGTACATATGATAGTCCCTCATTGCCAAGCACAATGAAAATGCCCATTGAGTAATACCGTGACGATCGCCATGGTAACTACTTTTAAAATACCAATGAATATCTGCTTTTTCAAGCAAGATAGTAAACTAAAAATTGTATAGTGAATATTTTCAAAACAGATTCGAATATTGGATGTGCGAATATACTGCGTAGTTTATTTTATAAAACATAACTATATTCTATACACAAACATATACTATTCATACCTGTTGTAAAAATATTTACTGTGCGATTTTTAATTTACTATCTTGCTTGAAAAAAACAGACCATAGTAGAGATCATCAGAAAGCCAAAACCATTTACGTATTTAAAAACCAAAAATAAACCAAAAATATTAATTTTGATTTTGCTTACAGTCATTTTATAACATCGTTTTTAGTTTTAGTTGTCAAATTAAATTATTTACATTTTTAACTTTTAACTGGTAAGTAATTATTATTTTATAACTAACCCTAATTTTAAAAGTCGAATTAAAAATAATTATAGAAATTAAAAAAAAACTAATTAAAACGACCGATCGGACTTTTATATTTAAAATTAATTTTTAACCTATTTTTTCAACAGTTGTCAATGTCAGTTTCTTTTAAGGCATCAAGGATGTCTTAAAACTCTCTGGATGGAATTAAAGTCACACAGTTTCTTTTCGCGCATTCAGAGTACATGTAAATATTTAAAAATGTGTAAAAACTTAGTTCGAGCAAAATCTTTGTAAATATGTGTATAAAAGAGTTTTTGCACGACCAAGACTAAAACCTAATTTTACGCTTTTCATTTTCGGGACTAAACTTGCCGTTTTTCTCCCAAGGGATTAAAAATCACGGCAACCTAGAAAATATTAAAATATTATACTTACTATGTATTTTGCTGGTTCAAAAATTAGGTTTGGTGATGTTTTGTAATAAATTAGCGATTCAAACCAATTTATTTGATTTTAACAAAGAAAACCTTTAAAAATAACATTGTTATAATAATTTATACATTACTTAAAATTTATTATCGTCCATTTTTTTTTGTGTCAACCATATTAAAAAACAAATGAAATCGCGATAGCCGTGAAACTGGCTTTTCGCAATATACAGGCATCTTGATTAAATTACGAAAATAAAACAACCGATTTTAGACGCATGGTTTTTAATTTTAATTTTATCTACCTACCTAAATTATGTTTGGTCCTCCAAAAAATAGTGTATATACCTCAGGACTAAACGTGGCTGTTTTAGTCCATTGCATTTCTGTTTCCCTCGCTCGCTATGCTCGCTCAGGAAACACTCATGCAGCGGGACTAAAACTACCAGTTTAGTCCCTTGGTATATAAATAACTATTACACTTTCATTTTCGGGACTAAACTTGCCGTTTTGCTTCCTAGAGAAAAAATCTCGGCAACCTTGATAATATTAAAATATTATACATATATACTATAGTCATTTTTTTGTGGTAACTACGGTTAACCTGTATGTATCTCTTTCTCTGTTTAATTGACGATAGTATATTAAAGTACTAGTTTCATAACATACGTTTTTAGCGCACGTGCTCTAAAAACGTGTTATGAAACGAGTGCTTTATACAATTTTTTCTATTTTGCTCTAAAATTTAAAAAACTTACATTTAAATTGATGACTGATTTAGGGATTTTTGTTTTGGGTTGGCATTACAGTTTACACTATGTTTAAAATTCTAAGAACAAATGATATTTTGATATATTTTACAGTCATCTCTTCTTTTTTCACTGCGATTAACCAGTCCACACTTTTAACACGGTAAAAAATAACCCAAACAGAAAATATTGTAAAAAATTAAACTTTAAATCGACATTGACATTTACAAGCAAAACGTCAAGAGATAGGCTTTTGTATGTTGCCAACCCAACAGAAAAAAAAGTAGAGACCTCTTATGGGCCTATAAGAACACGTAAAATGCGTGTGATTATGAGCTTATAAGAGTCGCAAAATAGAAAAAAAAAATAAAGAATTACATATTCACCTAACTTGGTTAGTAACCGCTGCTCCACAAAAAATTGACATATGTGTTTTACTGGTACAAAAATTAGGTTTAGTGATGTTTTGTAATAAATAAGCGATTCAAACGAATTTATTTGATTTTAACATAGAAAACCTTTAAAAATAACATTGTTTAAATTACTTAAAATTTATCATCTTCATCCATTTTTCCGAACTGACTTTTGTGTCAACCTTACCCAGGTAGCAAGGGATGTTATATTACAAGAAATTAACATCGCTTTTGGGTGTATTTTTAAACTAAATCATAACATCACATAATATTGAAAAATAACATGTATTTAATATCACATTTGCAACGTAACACGTGAGACGTTTCCAAACCTAGCGAAATGTGAATATATCGCATGTCACATATTAACGTGGCTTTCACGTGAATGTCATGTTATTTTGCTTCTCACCGACGTTCGAAGCAAAAAAATCGATATAAGATGATGTTGATAGAGTAAATTATTATAAGGAAATTGTATACACATTATACGATTTCCAATGGATAGGGGGCTCTGCCGGGCTTCTCAGGACCACGGACACGGATTAAAGAAATATATTCTCCGCTTAATCTGTAATTTCGTATTTAGAATCTATCTGTTTCAATCTGTGATTGTTTCAATTACTGGAATGATTTTAAATTCGATTTTTTTATAGGGTTATGGCGTTTTCAATGGTTTTATTTAGAAAACGCTAATATCCTAGGATATTATTTAAATATTAAAGTACCAGTAATGGCATCCATAAGATATTAGATATAAAAGCGCAGGAATATGGATTTATGATGTTACAAATACGTTATTTTCGGGATGTCAATGTGTGATGTTATTAGGGGCGGACTTAGGACATCCCCACCATGCTACATTCTTGTTAAATGAGACTACAATCTTAACATCACATGTCACATATTAACGTGGCTTTCACGTGAATGTCATGTTATTTTGCTACCTGGGTATTAAAAAACAAATGAAATCGCGATAGCCGTAAAACTGACCTTCGCAATGGAGATTTCTCCCGTTAGATTAGACAGGGACAAATGTTCTACCCAAAAAGGATAGAAAACATACATACACTCCCACTTCCACCCAACCAAACAAATTCTGTATTTGTTCTTTGTTGAACAAATACAATATTTACTTGGCCGGGCGAAAAGTGTAACTATATTAAAGAAATTACTGGCGCCATCTAAATTTTAGTAGAATTATCTTATTCTACACATTCACATTAGCTATGTTCGTTCGTGCCGCTCAGTGCTACACTTTCCGGCCAACCAAATAAATACTGTATTTGTTGTATGAAAAACAAATACAGTATTTATTTGGTTGGCTGGAAAGTATAGCACAAATGAGATAGAGATAGGGTAGACGTCTTTTGTTTCATAATTCTAGTTGTAGAGAGCTCCATTCACAGTTATCCTGAATAAATTACAAAAATAAATTATGGTTTTCAACATTTTAGTATTTAACTTTTCGTCCTAGAACCGTGAAATTTCACTTTCAAATTAATTTTTCTCAAAAATGGTTAATCACACAGTATTACAGCAAGAGTGCCTTTTTAATGTATTTTGACCTGAGGAATCATATTCCAAAAATAAAATTACAAAAAAGTTTGGAATAAAAAAACTGATAACCCCCCGTTTCGCACACCCCTTGTTAAAATACGTACATAAAAATAACATAGGAAGATGGGCCTTATTAAGATTAGTTCACATGCATTGCTATATCTCAAAGGGTTCCTGAGTTATTAAATAAAATCCGAATTTTTTAGCCACTTACAAAGGGGGTTTGCTCCCTTACGCCGCATTTTTATATGTTTATAGAAACTTTTTGTCATTTTATGATGTAGAATCACCCCTTAAAATTTCGGACCCTATTTCAAATACACCGTGTATAGTTTTCATTAGTACATCTGAATATACCACATAAAATTTGATATAAAAACTTTTCGCAAAAAAAATTAACCGACTTCTGTCTCTAAAAAGTAAAAAATAAAAAATACTTAAGTCGGTGCCAATTTCTCCATTCCCTAAATTAATTACTAACAATAGTTTTTTTATTATTTTATTATTGTTTGCTGTGAAATTGACACCGACTTAAGTATTTTTTATCTTTTACTTTTTAGAGACATAGAAGTCGGTTAATTTTTTTTTTCGAAAAGTTTTTATTTTTTACTTTTTAGAGACACAGAACTTGTTGATTTGTAACGTCATCTAAGCTAAATTATAGCTGTCCTTCCATCTCGGCAAGCTGCTGACGTCACAACGCACTGTTAGTCATCATCATCATCAATAGTTTGTTTGGGTCTTTAAGAGACAGGCGCAGCCTATGGCTCATTTATCTAAAAAAATACTTGATCTGAATTGAAGTTTGGGGCAGTGAGTATATGCTCACTGATGCGAGTTGCATCTGTCATAATTTATTGGGGAGTGAGTCTCTGCTCACTGATGCGAGTAGCATCTGTCATAATTCGGCGCTGTTAGTGCATTGTGACGTCATAATCTTAAAGATAAATTTCTAAAAAATAAAAGTAATATTTTTATTTCAGCGCCCAAGAGTTCTACCAACCTTATTTTATTTTTTATACTAATTAAAATCTTCTTAAACTTTAAGCGTTAAGTAATAATCAAATAACGCCTTATGGTAAAATCACAAAATTTATCATTTTCTCTTGGTATTTTAATATTACAAGTCCAGAGAATCAAGTTTAGCGGCATTTAAAAGATTTTCAGTGTGCCGTAATATTTGAGTGATCCCTTAATCAAGTTATCCGGATCCGAGTTATCCAATATTTCTCTAAAAATTAGGTTGGTAGTAGAACCAAATTAAGCCGGTTTTAAGTGAAATTGCGTTAAAATTATTAGATTTATCTTAATTATCCGGCTTACCCGGCATTATCCGAACGTAAAATTAAAACCTCAGGAATGCCCTCTTTAACTTGCAAAAAGTTTCATCAAATTCCGTTAATTCGTTCCAAAGTTATGCGGGAACAAACATAAAAAAACAAAGTCACACGTCGAATTGATAACCTCCTCCTTTTTGGAAGTCGGTTAAAAAGTTCAAGGGATACAAAAGCATTTTCAACAGAAATGTTTTATAGGGTTGGCTTAGCGACGAGTAGTGGAGTTTGTCTACTGACTCGTGTATAAACCAAACCATATTGCTTTTATAAACATCGTTGCAGCGACGATAGTTTATTAATTACTGAATCAGAATTTACATTAGTTATTTATTATTTCCTATTTTTTAGCTTTGTATAATAGAATGAGAACTTGTAGCAGCTGCGATGGAGATAACTGTCTGGACGTCGAAACTATTAACTTCGAAAAAAGTATTGTGTTAGTGAAAAAAAGTGATGTTTCTGTACAAACTTCGAACTTGATACCTTACAGGTTGAGATTTTGGCCACGATTTTTTTGTGAAGTGAAAGTGGGACCAAAAGATCGGTTATGTTCCAAATTAGGATTCTTTTGCGTGTGTAAAGTGATAAGTCAGTGGATTTTGTCGCAGTTTGGGTTAAGTTTAATTTTGTTGTTTTGGGCTGCGTTTGGTGCTTATGGATTTCACATAACTGAAGGTTTGTTTATTTTTTTTATTTTCAAAACGTATCCTTGATAAATTAACATTTTACACAACCTTCTGTTCATAAAATAATTCCTTAAAAACAAATTATTGACTGTATTAGATCGGTGGCGCCGCAAACTAAACTAAATTTTTCAAATCTAGTGTCCTTAATTAACGATTATTTAAATATTTTTTCTTTTTACTAAAAAAAAAACACTTAAATCTACCTCCCCTAGTAGCAAATGATGTTATTTCACTGAAAATTAACATTAAATTAAAGTGAATTTTTTAACATCATCGAATAACATCACCACAACATCATTATCAGGTTATTTAGTAACATAAAAATAATTCACTGGAAATTAACATCAAAATGATGTGAATTTTGAAACTAAATAATTATGTTAACAGACAACATCAATACGACGTTAGTTTTTCGTCACCTTTTAACATCAATTTATTTCACTGCAAATTAACATCAAAATGATGTGAATTTTGGAACTAAATAATAATGTTATCAGACAACATCAATACCACGTTAGATTTTCGTCACCTTTTAACATCAATTTATTTCACTGGAAATTAACATCAAAATGATGTGTATTTTGAAACTAAATAATAATGTTAACAGACAACATCAATACCACGTTAGTTTTTTGCCACCTTGTAACACCAATTTATTTCACTGGAAATTAACATCGAAATGATGTTAATTTTGAAACTAAATAATAATATTAATAGAAAACATCGTTTTGACGTTCCATTAGTTACATCATTTGCGAACGTTGATGTAGGTGCGGCGTTATCCCGCCATTTTATGTTTGTGAGTGTTTTATCAGAAATAAGAACTTTTGTCTCTGGTTTTATGATTCCAAGCAAAGTGATACAATATATTATATATATTTTTTGGATACAATAGTGAATATGGATAAAATAGAGCAAAACATTTCGGAAACATGTAAAAGTTATAACTTTTATTTGGAGAATGTTTCTGGAAGCGTGACAAATTTCTCACAAGTTCTATGAAATGTTTCCGTGCGGTACATTTCACGGTTATATAAACGTTTTTGAAACTTCCGGGAAACATTTCTACGTGAGATATTTAATTCTGAAATTAAAGTATTAGTAAGAACATCAAATTCATGTTATATATGTGATATCACAATGACGTTATTTCAAGAACATCAAATTGATGTTATTTTAAGGACATCATTCTGTGATGTTATTTGGGGAGGAAATA
Source organism: Brachypterus glaber (assembly GCA_958510825.1). Taxonomy (NCBI): domain Eukaryota; kingdom Metazoa; phylum Arthropoda; class Insecta; order Coleoptera; family Kateretidae; genus Brachypterus; species Brachypterus glaber. The sequence goes on from OY294050.1 coordinate 23,142,692, forward strand.
GGACATCCATAACATGTGAAAATGATGTGAAATTTCACTAAAATTTTAACATCACATGTCACGTATTAACATGATATTCACATGGATTTGATGTTATTTTGCCACTAGGGTCAAAAATAATTTTTACGGTACCTGAAAGTTTGCTTAGTTTATTGCATTTTTAATCGTTTCAAAAAACAACTGAATCGTCTTAGGTAACCAAGTAACACAATAGCTATAAAGTATCTCTTACCGCTCTTTTGCAGCAAAATTGCAGCCATAAGGCTGTAATTTTGTTGCAAAAAAAACTTTATAGCTACTGTGTTACTTGGATATACCTACAGGTACACCTGGTACCTACATGGTGAGTTTTTAAAGTGTTACAAGGGAATATCTCGAAAACGGTCTAAATTTTTTTTGTGAAATTTTTCTGAAGTAATAGGGAGGCGAGGGGATACATTTAAACATATTTTTGACACATACCCCCCTCCCTATTTTGAGGGGCGGGGGGTAACTTTGAATTTTTAAATGGGATGATGTACTTTTTTTTATAAAATTCGAATCTACGTAAAAAATAAGGTATGTATGCTCTTTAGGTTATGGAGTTATGATTAATTAAATTATATTATACAAAAAAATATTAACAATTAAATTTCAACTAATTTATCGTCCGTCATGTTTGAGCAATGTCCCCCTTCAACTTCCAAACATTTTCCATGTTTAATTGAGCAATAAACTGAGAAATAATCGTCAAACTGTTAAAATTCTCGACTGACTTAAATTTAAAAAAACGCGTTATCATGGAATCAAATAAAAAAACAAATATACAAAAAAAAAACTTCATTAGTATTTTAATCTAATAAATCATAATTCATAATTACCGAAAGAGCAAATCAATTTCTTTCTAGTTTTTTAAGTAGATTCGAATTAAAAAAAAAAGTACATCATCCTATTTAAAATTTCAAAGTTATCCGCCCCTCAAAATAGGGAGGGGGGGTAGGTGTCAAAAATATGTTTAAATATGTCCCCCTGCCTTCCTATTACTTCACCAAAATTTCACAAAAAAAAAAATTAACTGTTTTCGAGATATTCCCTTGTAACACTTTAAAAAACTCACCCTGTATATTCAAAAAAAAATAATCATATAATTACTACTCTGTGTAAGTACAGGGCGGTACACATTGTTAAAATTAATAAGAGGAAGTGATTAAAAAAAAACTAAATTATGTATTTGGCATTATTACGTAAACATGTGTATATAATTAGAAAACTACAAGGTTAATCAAATCCTAAATTTTTGCAAGATAATAATTATACGAATTATTAGATATTACACAATAGAAGTGTTAAATTAAGTACATGTTAACTCCTAAAATTATTGATTTATCATTGTTAGTTAACCAGCAATGATAAATTACAGTTTAACGCGTTAACATATTGACTTATAATCTTTCGGTATTTTGTCGAAAATCATGTTGGCGAGTTCGCTAGTGTAATTTTTTTTTAAGGCTTGTAATTTATTTTTTATTCCTCCGTTTTTACCCGTTTTTGGTTGGAAAAATTGCATTTTTTTTGTTTTTTTCACTAAAATACGTGTGGAATTTTTGTTTTTTGGAATTTTGACTTACGTCTACACTAGCGAACTAAAGGATGTCATTTTTAACAAGACTGTTTTTGATTTTTGTGTTTCGGACCATTGGGGGCCAAGATATCGCTAGAACCGTTTGCCATGTTATTTTTGAAGTGTCAAAAGCGCGTGAATTTATTTATGACGGCAAAAAAACAATTTTTTTTGTGAACTTTAAGAGTTTCCTAATACTTTGTAAAAAGTTTTGTACATAAAAATAATACAGGTCGTCTGAAAAAAAATTCCAAAAATCTTCAATTTTTTGCCTCAAAATTCAGAACAACCCCTTAAATAATAACTAACTAGTTTAACGTTTACTGGTTCAAAATATTAAACACAGTTTGCGTTGGTTTTGAGCAGAAACATCAATGAACTTAAATGTTACTTCATTTAGGGGCCCTTATGAAGAGCTTTGTAATTAAATTTATAAAAATTCACTGCCCAGTAAAAGAGCTTTCCCATTTTTCACCTCCGCCCGTAAAATGGATTTTTTATTATCAGATTCACTTTCAGCAACCATAAAAACCTTAATATACCAATTTTCACGAAAACTACCCTCTGCCCCTTTAGGGGTAAAGTTAGAATTTTTTTATAATCAGATTCACTTTCAACAACCTCAAAAAACCCAATATAACAATTTTCACGAAAACTACCCCCCACTCCTCAGAGTGTGGATTTAGAAAAAATTTATTATCAGATTCACTTTCAGCAACCTCAAAAACCCCAATATAACAATTTTCACGAAAACTACCCCCCACTCCTCAGAGTGTGGATTTAGAAAAAATTTATTATCAGATTCACTTTCAGCAACCTCAAAAACCCCAATACACCAGTTTTCACGAAAACTACCCCCACCCCTCAGGGGGTGAAATTAGAAAAAAGTATCAGATTCATATTCATCGACCCCAAAAACCCCTATATACCAATTTTGAAGAAAATATTAATAATATTGAAAAATATTTACCCCGTCACCCCCTCGGGGTGGAATTAGAAAAGTTTTTTATCAGATTCAATTTCAGGAACCTTGAAAACCCATATATAGCAATTTTCAAATTTTTTCTAATAAAAATGTATTTTTCCCCATTTGCCCCCCTTGCCGCACCCCAATGTTTACCAAAAACAATCCCGAGCGAGAATTTTCGTTAACATACCTGTATGCCAAATTTCAAGTCTCTAGCTTAAAGCGTTCTTAAGTTATCGTGCCCACAAGATTTCCCGGACAGACCGATCGACCGACCGACCGAGCGACAATACACTGCCCAGTAAAAGAGCTTTCCCATTTTTCACCTCCGCCCGTAAAATGGATTTTTTATTATCAGATTCACTTTCAGCAACCTCAAAAACCACAATATAACAATTTTCACGAAAACTACCCCCCACTCCTCAGAGTGTGGATTTAGAAAAAATTTATTATCAGATTCACTTTCAGCAACCTCAAAAACACCAATACACCAGTTTTCACGAAAACTACCCCCACCCCTCAGGGGGTGAAATTAGAAAAAAGTATCAGATTCATATTCATCGACCCCAAAAACCCCTATATACAAATTTTGAAGAAAATATTAATAATATTGAAAAATATTTACCCCGTCACCCCCTCGGGGTGGAATTAGAAAAGTTTTTTATCAGATTCAATTTCAGCAACCTTGAAAACCCATATATAGCAATTTTCTAATTTTTTCTAATAAAAATATATTTTTCCCCATTTGCCCCCCTTGCCGCACCCCAATGTTTGCCAAAAACAATCCCGAGCGAGAACTTTTTGTAACATACCTGTATGCCAAATTTCAAGTCTCTAGCTTAAAGCGTTCTTAAGTTATCGTGCCCACAAGATTTCCCGGACAGACCTATCGACCGACCGACCGACATAAAACGTCATAAAACGCAAAAATACACAAAAAAAAATTGAAATTTTTGCACGAATACAAGGCTTTCCGAAATTTTTAAAATTTTCAAAATGGGAAAGCAATAGTTTTAAAAAGGAATCTCTTGTTATAAAATCGACCATATGCATAAGCATGCACAATGTGACTTTGATCGTTTTTCCCCTATACCCTCTGTATAGTTTACTAATATGTACCTACGTTTAAAACAAGGTTATTAGGACTGAATTTAAATACGAAATTTTCTATGCGACGCCAAATTCTGCCGCAGTGCGAAATATGAGAAAAACTATTTAAATAAAGCAGTGTAATTTATTTTTCTTTCCGCAGGACCTGCCTTTTTTCTGAAAGCCTTAAGTTTGCTGCTAATGCAAAAATGGTAGGTTTTCTCATGTGCCAATTTTTTAAAAAAATATTGCATGGCCACAAAAACTCAAAAAAAAACAAAAAAAACTGTCACGAATTCCTGAACCCCCTCCCCATAGGCGTGACATGTCACGCATGTCACATGTTATATACGTACTTTATCTTTGACCATGTTTTTTCACTATTCTCGACGTTTTAGACCTTTTGAGTCGAAATAAGTAAAAAAAAATATATTTTTCGTCCCTGTATGTCTGTCTGTCTGTCTGTAAACTCGTTAACTCCATTTCTAAATAAGATATCGACAAGCGACAACGAAGGGCTGATTAGATTTTGTGGGTAAACGATTGGGGGTAAGGGGGTAAGAATGGGGTAAAACTCATATTTTTCGCGTTTTTTTTTTGTTATAATTAAGGCAATTATGATTGTATTTTATTAATTTAACACTTATATGAAAGATAATTTTAAATAGGTCAAAAAATGTTACAAACTATGTTTTTCCTAAAATGCTTTGTTTTCGAGATATTAACGTGTAAAGCAGTAAAACGTTTTTTTAGCATATCTCACTTATTTATAACCCGATTCAAAAAATTATATTTTAAATGAAAGCTGTTTTTAAGTCCTAAAAAAATGTTACAGTTTTTTCCTAGAATATAATGTTTTGGAGATACACTTTCAAACTTTAATAAATTATGGAGGTGTATTAATGGTTGCCTATTCACGTTATCACACAACTTTCCTTTTTATAACGTTTCAAATTAGTGCCTAGTGCCGATATTTTGACAAGATGCTTGCAACTGTTCAGCTGGTTACTTTTTTCAATATTTTAAACTCGTTTTTTTTTCATTTTAGGTCCAAGAGAGATCGAACAATTAGAAAAAATATCATTAATGCGTACAAATATATCCAAAGATTTATCCATAGTTTTAAAACAAGATATAAACAAAACGGATGATTGGAGTAGTCAAATAGATAAATATTTATTAAGACATGAAAAATTGTTATTGGAGGCAGTCAGTGCCGGATTCACTGAAGGAAGAGGAAGGATTTGGACATATCCTGGTTGCATACTCTTTGCCGTTTCTTTACTTACGACATTAGGTAATTAAAAGTTGATTATATCAAAGGTCACATGATCACGAACATTAATTAATAACACAGACCAACAAAAAAAATAAATAAATCAATTTTAAAACTCATATTGCACTATAAATGCGTGTAGAAATTATTGTACAAATAAATATGTATTTTTGGACGCTGAAATCGAATTTGATAGTTAATTTAACCCTTTTGAAACGTATTTTTTTTTTGTAAGAACGGATTAGTCTTTTTTTTATTTGTTGGTATTTTTGGATACCATGAAAACTTTTGAGTCTGTCTGTATGAAAATATTCTCTCAGGATGGGGTGGGGGTATCCAAATGTACCACCAGTCTTTTTATATGGTATGGTGGTATTTTATACCTGCAAATAATAACATCGGTTTTGTAACTAAGACTGCTGGTAGACATTGGAACCACCCAACAGGACTGCTGGTATACAGGGTGCCCTTTTTTTAACCTCAAGCATAGATATCTCGGTTATTATAAGAGATACAAGATCGGTTTCGTTTTTATTTTTTTGAACGTAAACCGAGAAATCTAGACTTTTTAATTGAAACACTGTTAAGGTACTTTTTGAAAGGAATCTAAATCTGTTATCATATTTTTCATGGCATTTTAGTTGCAAAAGTTACAACACTTAACTTTGTTTTTTCTTCTGGGCGCTATTTTGAATTTTTACATTTTTTAATACACTTTTTTTTTCTGATTACCATCAAGTCTTACATTTCGAGCAGTCCAAACTATTTCAGAGGGCGTCTTCCAAAAGACACTTTTTAAACGGCTCCACGGTTTTTGGGCTTCCTGTAATACATAGAGTAAAAATTCCAACGGGATTCTATTCCTAAGACTAAATATTAGTAACTAAACCCAAAACATATTTTATTTTTAATACTTATCATTTTATAAACATTTTTCTGAAAAATGAAATGGGGTTTTTTTAGTAGATCTTGACCACTTCAGTCTTCCAAAAGACACTTTTTAAACGGTTCCACGGTTTTTGGGCTTTCAGTAACACATAGAGTAAACGTTTCAACGGGATTCTATTCGTAAGACTAAATACTAAACTAAACTAAACCTAAAAAATATTCTGTTTTTAATATGTTTATAAAATGATAAAAATATTAGAATATAGAATAGAATATTTTTTAGGTTTAGTTACTAGTATTTAGTCTTATTAATAGAATCCCGTTGGGACTTCTACTCTAGGTCTTACAGGAAGCCCAAAAACTGTGGAGCCATTTAAAAAGTGTATTTTGGAAGACGCCCGAGAAGACGCCCTTTGAAGTGGTCAAGATTTACTAAAAATGCAAAAAAAAAATAAATTATATTCTTAATACCTATGTTTTATAAATATGTCCAAAAGAAATCAATTCAATAAATACAATATTCTTTTCACAAAAAGACGAAAAGTCCCCTTAAGCTTATTTTTTTTGTATGTGTTATATTTATTTTGTTTGTTTTTTGTCTCTAGGTTTTGGGGCTCCCGTTCCAAGAACTTCCGAAGGCCGAGGTTTGGCCGTCCTATTCGCTGCCATAGGTATTCCCTTGCATTTCCTACTAATCTTTAACATGGCAAATCTATTAGCGGTAAAACTACAAAAACTAGCCTTTAAAATTAAGGGTTCAGAAGATGTATCTAGTCCTCCAAAATGGCTGAAATGGTTTCCACTGTTTTCCATAGTCAGCCATTACTTATTAGGAGTTATTCTGTTTGGTTTTGTAAGAAGCAGAGAGGCAGTTGATAGCTTTATGTTTCCACTGGATTTTACTGAAACGGGGGGCGTGGCTAAAGTATCGGGGCCTACTAAAATTTGGTACGCTGCTTACTTAGAAGTTTCTGTGACTCTAGCGGCCTTAGTTGTATCCCTAATTCAAGCATCTGCTACTAAGGGATTGGTCGATCTATGTTTAAAATTAGGAATTTTAACTAATACTTAATAATTATAAAATGGTTTACCGTTAAAAAAACGCGGTGAATGCTACCCCGTGCGCACGGAACCATAGTTAAATCACTCGCGAACCGTGCGCACGGAACAATAGGTATGTGGCTCGCGCTCCGTGCGCACAGAACAATAGATATGGGGCTCCTCGCATGGAGTTGCGACGTAAATGCGATAGGAGCGCCTAAATCGTGAGATCTGCACAAAGTTTGTGCTGAACTGCGCATGCGTCGTAAGGAGCTGACAGTTTTCAATATATTATTTTTTACAAAAAAAAACACCATCAGGCGCAAAACCAACACCCCCATTAAAAAAAACACCAAACAACAAAAAAACAAAACAAACTTTGTGAAGATCTAACGAATTAAGCGCTCTTAATGCGATGGGCTAGAGAGTTTTTAATAATTTCGTAACGTATAATACTATTCTGGCGAAAGCGCCGCGACTAGTATAATAAGGTAGGAGTAGTTACTTACGAAGATTTTTTAATCGCTTTTCAACGTCTTTTGAAACGCTTTCCGCTTTTTGAACATGCATACTCAATAAAATAACAAGAATTTGATTGTAGTTCTAGAATACTTTTTTACCGCTTTAAATAATGAAAAGGAATCCCTTTTTTTGTAGAGTAATGAATATGGTTGTTTCATATTCTTTTATTTTCTCTTCCAATTCTTCAAGGGTGCATATAACGCACCTCCCTTCATTTTATTCACTTAAAACATGAACTAACCTAACCTATATGAAAGTAATAAGCCACGCACGGAGTGCGAGCCACATACCTACCGTTCCGTGCGCAGGGAGCGCGAGTCAGTTAACTATGGTTCCGCGCACATGGGGTAGCAGTCACTATCTTAAAAAAAATATATAAAGAAAATAAATAAAGAATATAAAACCATTTTGTATATATATTTTTTTATTTTATTATATGATAATTTTCTCGCAAAAATATTATAAATTCTTTGCAATAACAAATATTTTCGTTACTTAAATACTGCCTTTTTAGGGCACACCTTTCGTTTGCAGGAAATTTGATATCGTTACAAATTACTTACCATCTAACTAAAGTGACCCTCCTGAGTTCAAAAATGATAATTATTTTCTGCGGAAATGCACCATTTTTTTTTCTATGGCGATTTTTTATAGTTCTTTTGTTTTCGTAAAAAAACATTATGGAAATCTGATATAATTAGAAACGATATATTCTAGTTATTTTGGCTCCCCTGAATCCGAAAATATTAACCGTTCTTTGCAGAAACGCACCGTTTTTTTATAGCGATTTTTTATTTATATTTTTTGTTTTGGCAAAAAATCGTTATGGAAATCTGTTATCGTTAAAAACGAAGTATCATATATTCTCGTTGTTTTCGTCCCCTGAATCCAAAAATGATAACCTTTCTTTGCGGAAATGCCCCATTTTTTTCAGTAGTCCTCTGTTATTAATTAAAAAACAGTTCTTTTTCGTATGGTGTTTTTATTTTATGTTAACATTGGTTTGGTTTAGTGCCAATTTTTTTAATGGGGGACGTTGGTTTATGTTAAGGTTGGTTTAAGTTAGTTTTGCGTCTGTTTGATGTTTTTTTTTTTTTAATTATATAATTAATAATATTTTTTCCAAATAAATATTAAAATAGCGGGCAAAGAAAAAAAAATTGTCCATTTCCGCAAAGAACGATTACACTTTTCGGTTCGGTTCGGTTCGGTTCCAAACGATAACAGATTTCATTATGGTTTTTTTGTCAAAACAAAAAATATTTAAAAAATCGCCATAGAAAAAAAATGGTGCATTTCCGCAAAGAACGATTACCATTTTCGGATCCAGGAGGGCCAAAATAACTAGAATATACTTCATTTCGAACGATAACAGATTTCCATAATGTTTTTTTTTTCTCAAAATAAAAAAAAAATAAAAATATCCATAGAAAAAAAAAGGTGCATTTACGCAAAGAACAATTACCATTTTCGGATTCAGGGGGGCCAAAATAACTGTAATATGATTCACCGTTTTTTTGCCAGTAAATAAAATATATAAAAAATCGCCATAGAAAAAAATGGTGAATTTCCGTAATGGACAATTACCATTTTCGGATTCAGGGGGTCCACAAAAGCAAAAAAAAAATTGTTTTGATAAGGTAGCTGATTTCCTGCAAACGAAAGTTGACCCCTTTTTAGTATTGCCCAGCTTGAAATTTTAAATACGATTTATATAAGTAATAGCAGGTGCATCATTTTTTAGCATCCTAGTGGCTGTACCCCTCCCTTGAAAATTTTTGATTCTACCACTGTGAACATATCTGTTTATTTTAACATGTAAGCCAAATATTTAAGCAATTGTCTATAATATATTGAGGGCTTTTTTAAAATAGATGCGTAACTTCTATATATTAACACGGTTAATACGCCCCTATATTATGAAGCCCTCGATATTATGTTATATATTATAGGTATATTTTATTTAATAAAGTAGGTACCCAAAATATAAATTTTGTAAGACAAATTGTTTATAATATAAAAAATTTAAATAGTTTTTTTTTAATTGATTTTGTGTGTGTTTTAAAGAAAAAAAAGTTCCTAAATTTCTTGTTTCTTTTTATTGTTAACTGATTTACTAAAAAATTATATATCCTAACAATTATAAGGTACAAAAGTAAAATCTAATAAAGGAAAATTCAATTATAGGTAAAAAAATTGTAAGGGGTCATTCCACGTTAGAAAATATGAAAAAAGTACTTTAAAAAAGGTCTTAAAAATGAGCTATGTTTATTTATATTTTTTAACAAAAGCATATACCGGCTAAACACGGTTCCATTCCAACAAAGTTACAACAAAGTTACAACAAAGTTACATGCGACGATTGCAACGTTGTAGCGAAAGGACTATTTACTACGTGGCTGACTTTGCTTATGTCCTACCTTGGGGCAGTTAGATAGTGACGTTCACCTTGTAAAGGTCCCGGGACGTAAATATTGAGTTGTATATATTAATTTGTAAAGTTATATTGCAATGTTTATTTGTAACGGATTATGCACCATTTTAGGATAAATAATATTGCGCATGCGCAATAAAAGTAGGTGTATCTGAATTCTACATTAATGTATTCTTTCTCTTTCTTTCAAATGTATTTTATAATACTCGGTCCTTTTTATGAAGTGATCTAATAAATTTGGACATGGCGAAAATTTTTACGTCTTTGTGATAAAACTAGATCATCCATCAGGTAAAATTCATATGCGATATGCAGTTTTACTGTGAAAGAAAACTTTCTACCAATCATAAAAATCATGCGCCTCACAAAAATCTAATGTTTGGAGAAAAAATTGCAAATAATTATCACCTCAAAAAAATAATAATTTATTGTTTTTGTCTAAAACTATCTAAAATCACTTCAAGTCCTGAAAACTAGAAGGCCATGGAATTTTGAAAAGAACGCATATCATGCTTTTAGTAGGCTAGGCAGTTATCGGTATTTTTGTTCAAACTGTTTAAATGTTTTTTAGATTTCTATTGAAAAACTTTCTTATTTTCATATTTTATTGCTGTCCAAGTTTAAAGTGTTTAAATATATTTTAGAAAAAGTTGTTTTAAAGAGTTTTTGGATGTTTGTGTTTGCGCACAGCTGTGTGGCGTGTTTTAGAAATTTTTGAAAAAATGGTAGTTTTGTTGAATATTATAAAAAAGGGCAACAAATTGAGAATCAGGATGGAAAAGGATTATCATATAACTAAAAGGAACTTGCACCAAATATTTTAATTAAAATTAAATAGAATATAATATGTCTGATTTCAATTAAAGATAATCGGAAACTATAAATATTTATTTTAAATTCAATATGATTTTACTTTAAAGTCTTCTGGTTTAAATTCAATTAAATATTAAATACCTATAAAATTAAAAAAAAGCTACCGCTGGATGGAGTGACTCTAATCTTTCCATATGATGTATGTCATATTATTACATATCATGTCATTGACACAACTGCTGTACCTAGTAAAAGCATGGTATGCGGCTTCTTTCGAAATTCCACGGCCTTCTAGTTTTCAGGACCGAAAGTTTCAGGTAACTTCCAGGAAGATTGCAATATTTCTGGAAGGTATCTGGAACCAGAAAGGTTGCAATGATTCCTGAAAGGTAATTGGGACTTTCGGTGCTGACGGGAGAACAATTTGAATAGTTGGTAATACGGAAAATCGAAAAATTAAGCTGATGAGCTTTTTTAGTCAAAAAAGTTAAGGATACTAGATCAGTGCGCCTAAGCGCGTCCGGGCGTGGGTTGCCATCTACCGAGCTAGATTTTACTGACTTAGTGACCTTAGTCCTTAGTCGAAAAGTTGAAAAAAATCCACCCAATAAATTGCTTTCGCTACGGCTACGATAAAAAGCCAAAAAATTGCCACTGAGCTACTTAATTTGCCAAAATTGCATCCTTTCGGATGCTGAGAAATTTTGGCAAGTTAAGAGCAGGGATGCTCATGGCGGTTAACGTGTTAAGTAATGACCCATGTCAATAATAAAAGATGTAAAAAAAGAGTTTTTTTAATATTTTGATATAAAATGCTCCCTTAATTTTTTACCTATTTTTAAATCATCCTGTATAATGACTAAAGTTATAATTAACTAAAAGTCAAATAGTGTTTTATTTTTTTGCGTAATTTTAAATTTAGGAATATAAAGCAAAAAACACTAAATAACCCTATTTTAATATAATTTATATACACTCTAATTACTGTCTACCTATATATTTTATTAAAATTAAATATTAATTTTTCACTTTTTGGGCTTTAGGGGGATCTTCCTCAGCAATTGTTTTAGAGTTATCTTTACTTTTAGAGTTCTCTTTACTTTTTTGTTCAGATTTTTTTTCTTGCGACTTTTTCTCGGATACATTTTCAGTTTTCTTTTCTGAAACGTTTACCTTATTTTTTTGTAAGTTATCGTCATCATTACTTATTAATTTTTTATCCTTACCTTCCAAAATTAACCTAATGGCATTTAACAGAACTTCATCTTTTATAAAGACTTTTTTACCTGTAAAGAAACGAAAATGTAATATTTTTGAATCAGAACTTAAATATACCCAGTAAACATAAGGGTCTATTTTGGCTTTCCCGTTTTGAAAATTTCGGAAAAGCTTCCCAGACAGCACATAATAACTATTAGATATCCAGGGAATATACTTTCTGGATATAGAGTATATCCAATGGATAGCTGGGATTGACATTAAATATCCCATGGATATCCAAATGTCCAATATCCAGTGGACATCTATTTTTTAACCTCCCCAAAGTATATCCAATGGATATCCATTATCCATTAAAAAAAAATTCGCCCCATGCCCCCTGCCCCCATTTTAATATCTAAAAATATCAAATATATCAAAAGAGATAGTTTAAGTTGTCTAATTTACGAGTTATAAATTTAAAGTCGATATCTCGACTCGTTAAAAAGTTAAGAGGGGGGGGGGGGTAACTTTTGGGCCGCACAGTACGTAAATTTACGTATATACATACAGTACGGTCCAAAAGGCATCCCTCCTTAACTTTTGAAAGAGATGATATATCAACTTCTAATTTAAAACACCTAAATAATACAACTTTGTTTTTTTGAATATATACCATTGAGTTAACTAACTAACTCAATGATACATACCTAATATTTTTATCTTTTAAAGTATAGACAAATGTAGGGACACAGGGGGAAATTAATTTAAAGGAAAAGGCTGTCGTGTGATACATCATTTTAAAGCTAATAAAATTTTCTATTTTTATAGAGAGTGGGTTGACTTTTCGACCGCACTGTATAATAAACGTTTATATTAACAAAAAATAGACCTTTGTGTTAACTGGTTAATTTTTCTTTAGTATTAAATGACTAGTCGACTATTTTATAAAACATCTGCAGGATTGCTGAATTTTCCTGGTTAAAAAGAAAATATTACATAATTATATGGAGGGTGTTACTTGAATCGGAACCAAGCGTCATATACGGTATTGGTGCTTGGTTTCTTTTCCACTAACGCCCTCATAAGAAATAGGTAATAAGGTTAGAAAAATACAGAGTACGTTTATGTACTTAGGGCCCATCCATTAATTACGTCAAGTGCCGTCAACTAGGGTGACTTTAGACGGTGTGGTTGACTTTGGACACTTTCTTTGTGGGGTTCAATTTCACAACTGGTGCACAAAACCCCACACTTGTGCACACATGCTTTGGTTTAGAGAGTTTTTCGAAAAAGTGTCCGAAGTTACCCAAACCGTCCGAAGTCACCCCAGTTGACGGTACTGGGGGAAAGCGTTAGCTCTAGCGTCACCAAGTGTAATGAACCTTGAAGTCAAGCTAGTATATATTTTTTTAATTTAATTTAAAAAATGTTGCAGGTTTAAAAACATTAATATTCAAATTACTGAATATATAAATCATTTTTTTGATTTTTGTATAGCGAAAGGCAAGGGGGGGGGGTAATAAATAGCGTGACGTAATTATTTAGAGGGGGTATCGGCCAGGGTAACGGATCATTATAAAGGGGAATGGGGATAAAAAAATGGGAAAAAGTAGCTTGACTATTGTTTAAATAAATGACTTTAAATAAATAAATACAACTATTTAAAACCTTTCTTATATAATTTCCATATATAAAGAATCAACAATTTAAACTTAATAATAACATTTATAAGTTAATAACCTAATTAATTGGAATTAAAAATGTTAAAATTCTTCTAGATTTGTTGCATTTTACTTTCCTAACCAAAAATTGCTGTTTTTATTTTATTTAATAGTCCAGGCTTGTTGTCCTCTGAATGTTTCGATTGGGCTTTAGTTTCAGAACCGGCAAAAGGCATGTCGTCGTCTTTTCCCCCTGCCAAAATAAACATAATTAAAAAAAAATCATTTTTATTTGACACCAAGTATCTGTCCATAATTGACACCTCACTAATTTTGGATATTTATCCCCTCCCCCTTGTCAAAAGTCGTTACATTGGAACATGCCCCTTCGCTATGCTCTTTTAAAACATAAAAAAGAATTATTTTTTTTATTCTAAGACGAAAAAATAAAACACAAAAAAGGACAATATCTAGTTTTTTTTTTTTAATTAAAGCCCTCATCAAAAACGTCGTCATTTATGGACAGCCCCTAGTTTATTTTTTAGTGAATAGTATTGAAATACTTATGTTGTTTTAGAGATAAATACCCAATCCAAACATTCAAAAAACAAATAAATGGAAGAGCAAAATTGGACCAATATAATTATTGGTCAACAAATTTCACAATTTTTAACAAAAATTAACCAAATTATTGGAAAAAATTGTAATTTACTACTCACCATCTTTTTTGGATGTCATTCCTAAAATTTGCCCGGGTGTGTCCCTCTCCAATTCCGCGTAAGCTTTGACCACAGCTTTTTGCTTCTCATCTAAATGCTTTGGAACCGAGATTTTGAAGGTGACATAGTGATCTCCGTGCCCATAACCATTTACTTTTTTCATACCTTTACCACTTAACCGGATTTTTGTATGAGAAGAAGTACCAGGCATTACCTGAAATAGAGACAGAAAAAAATAATAAATAAAAATACGACCATCACACAAAATAACACGTTTAAAAATCCAAACGTTTTTAGTTAGGAGAAAGTTAATAGTAGATTACAGGTCGAATCGAAAAATAGTACTTTATAGGTTAAGGAAAAGTACCATTTTCCGGGAGACCTGTATATTATTTTATTCGCAACTGTTTTTATTTAAAAATTAAGTACTATTTGTTTTAAAACCTAGATGTCTCACCCATTAATAAGGTCTCGGAAAAGTACTATTTTCCGAGTCGACCTGTAATCTACTATTACATAGGCTTACCTGTAATGTATGATCCTCATAAAGTCCTTGAATTCTTACTGTTCCACCTAATATAGCTTGTGCAACGGAGATCTCTGCTTCTGTATGAACATCAGGACCATCACGTACAAAATAGTCTGATTTGTCTACTTTAAATGTTATAAATAATTCTTTATTGCCTACAGACATTCTTACAGTTTGTCCATCTTCAATTCCTTTAAAAGACAAAAAATAATAGTAAAACAATAGTAATTATTTTATGATTTCAAACAACACAAAATAAAATTTTGAAAAACTAACAAAGTTATTATGGGTTTAGTAGGCTTGAAATAGGTTTATAGATGAAATGAGGGAAATGGTGTGCTCCTAAGGGAAAAGCTTGATAAAAAAATTAATTAAATGCAATATAGTTAATATTACTTATGATGAATCTCACATATGTTTACTATAATTTTATCCAATAAAGCAGTATTATTGTGAAAATAAAAAAAAAATTAAAACTGAAAAGATGTATTCTCGTATACCGGGTAATGCCGCACAGCTTATGTGGAAAAGCTACGCAGTTTACTATATGGCTTAACAATTATAGAGTAAACAAACTTAAATTTTAAGAAATAGTTACTTTATGAAAACTGTTTAAATTGTAGCGATCGACCGATACCGATATTCATATCGGAATATGATAATTATTTTATAATACAAAACAAAATAAAATAAATCGGCGGATTTTGCCGTATATCATATCGGCAGCTGACATCGGCCGATAGAATAGAATAGAATAGAATAGAATAGAATAGAATAGAATAGAATAGTTCATTTGTGTTAAATTGATTACACGCGTTAAATTTATAATACATGGTTTAAACATAATAATTAAAGATAGATAAAGACAAATTAGTGTACAAAAAAAAAAAAAAAAAAAAAACATACACATACACATACAAAATAAATACCATATCAGAGATGATAATATATAAATATATGATACACAAGAAAAAAGAATTAAATAATTTAAAAACAAATGCAAGTTAATAATCAAATACATTTAAAAATACACCCAGAAGCATATCTAAGATTACCAAAATTTAATTAAAAATAATCAAATTACATATCGTTAAAATTATTGGATAAAAAGTCTTCAAAACTATAAAATGCTTTAGATGCCAAGTAATTTTTAATGGTTTTTTTAAAACAAACTTTTTCCAATTGTCTCACTTCAAGAGGCAGAACATTGAAAAACTTTGAAGCATGGTATTTAATGCCAGTCTGATTTCTATTTAACCTAGTATATGCGGGACATATATTTTGATTTGACCTTGTATTGCTATTATGAGTGTTGTATTTCATAGGGTTACATTTTAAGTAAAACAGACAGTACAATATATACAAACAAGGTAAGGTGAGAATATTAAGGGATATAAAGTAAGTTTTGCAGTCCTCTCTATACCCAATACCAGCTAGAATTCTAACTGCCCGTCTCTGTAATTTAAAAATGCGATATGCAGATATATCGGTATATCGGTATATCGGCACAATATCGGTCGATCTCTAATAAACTGAATAGCGTTAAGTGAGTAAACAAGTAAAGTTAACTATTTGTAAAATATAAAATCAAAAACTAAAAAAATATTTAAAAAAGTACTCAAAACTTTTTATAGTTTCGTCTTCTCCACGCACTAAACAAATATTGAGATCAATATTGTCTGATTCATCATTCCCCCAAAGATCACAACTTAAAAAATACACCAAATTAAAATATATAAATAAATAAAACACAAACAACACTAATCTGTATACAAAAAGAAAAAGGATGATGCAAAAAGTCAACCAAAAAGTTTAAAACCAATTAAGTTACAACTTAATTTAGACAGAGATTTAATTAGATCCACGCACAGTGTTTTAAAAAAAAGCTCCAATACAGGTTGCAATCTTAATTAAACGGCGGACGGTTGTTTACAGTAGTTTTGCGTTATGGCTCAACCGGTTTGTTTTTTAAAATAACTTTTATTCCCCCTTTCTCCTATAACAAGCCTTAGTAGGGGTTCATTAAAATATTTTGCAAATTCTATTTTGTTTAGGGTGGTAAGTATTAATTACCTGCAGGTACAGGAACAGTAACTTTTCTTCTTTGTACAGTGGACCCTTTCCCTTCACATTCTACACACTTATGCTTGATGTACATTCTAGATCCCTGGCAATATCTACAAGTTGATCTCATCACAAAAGGCCCAGTGGTTATACTTTCCATGCCAGTTCCATTACAAAACTGGCAACGGGTTGCTTTGGTACCAGGTTCACATCGAGCACCACTACACTTTGGACATGTGTCCACTACATTTATGTTTATGTCTTTGTTTGTACCTCTAGCTGCTTGACTAAATGACACTCTAAGGACAATCTAAAATATATTTTTATTTCTTTATAATCTTAAAAAATTTAGAGTAATAAATATTTAAAATACAAGATCTAAATTTAAATAACCAGTACAGAAACTAATAATTATTGAAAAATAAAAATTAAATGATATAGCATAAAAAAAAATCTTACAGACTTATAAATTATAAGCAAGGGGCGGATCGAAGTACCTATAAATAATCACAATCTAAAGTTAAAAAATAATCACAACAATACTGGTTTTTAACGATTATATTCACCAAAAACAGATCGCATAAAGATACTCCATACACAATCACATTCACCATCCAACAACTGTCTCACTGGGGATTACCCGCGCTCTTGTGCTTCTCCGGCCGGTGACAGGGTCGTACTTTTATCTCAAATTCTTGGGTAAAATTGGGTCCTTACACAATTAAAACTATTGTTCACCAAGCAGAATGTCATGTCAACTGATACTCATTAAGTGGTCAGTCATGGTCCATGACTCATGGAGAGTTTGATTTTTTTTTTAATGGCTACTTCGATCCGACCTGTGAGTTATGTTCTTATATTCTTTCAGTTTTGTAATTTTTTATAAAACTTTTTAGAAGTTTAATAATGGAAGTGTGAAAGGGTCACAATATTTTATTACTAAACTCCAACCTAAAGTTAAAATTTTGCCTAAATTCAGACTTACAGTTAAAATTTTTAAATATTAGTAAAATTCTAATACTTAAAATAAAATTCTTTACATTTGAGTTTACTTACACTCCTCAATTATTGTACCTATGTTTTTACAGGGTGATCCATAACTGGCATGCCAAAATTTAAGAGGTGATTCTAGATCCAAAAATATAAAAACAGTTCCTATAAAGGTTGGTCCGGAAATGAGCCCTAAGGGATCTAGGGCCCTTTAAAATTGTAATAAAAATAAGGTTTTTAATTAATAACTCGGGTACCGTTTAAGCTAGAGCGGCGAGCTTTTGCATGTATACTAGTATTAATAAGGGCAATAAGTTTATGTTAATTTATTTTTTTAATTTATCCAGAGGCGTGCCCAGACGGACAAAATATATGAGGCTTAAAACATTTTTGCCCCAAACTTTTCTATGTGTATGTTTTTTGGATTTGTTGTAAAAAATATAGATTTCTAGAGTAAAAATACATATAAAATATCATATAGTGTAACACTGTAGGAGCAACCGTTATCAAAAAAAAAATGCAATTAAAAGGAAGTAACATTTTGTGCCACCAAAAACGTTACTTTTTAAAAGGCTATTACTCCTTTAATATTAAATTTAGGTGTTTTGGTGTATAATACTTTTTTGCTCAGTTTTAAATGAAGAATCACCCTGCAGCATTAAAATTTTATTGGTGCTTTTTTTTGTTCCCCATTCAATACGTCATCTTCGAAGGGCTGTAGCTCCCTTAGGGCTCATTTCCGGACCAACCTTTATAGAAACTTTTTTTCATATTTTTGGATGTAGAATCACCTCTTAAATTTCGGTACGCGAGTTCTGGAACAGGCTGTATATGCTATACTGATTAATTTATTACCTCTTGAGCTTCTCCAAAACCATAGCTTGACTCAGCAAAATCCTGAAAGGGATTTTTTCCTCCAAAACCAGCATCTCCAAATATTTTTCTAAATAATTCTTCTGGGTCTATGGTAGATTGATATTGCCAGCTTTGACTAAAACCTTGTGGACCATGAGGTCCACCTCCCCCACTACTACTACCACCCATACCACCCATTTGATCAGCTGTGGCCCCCCATGTGTCAAACTGTTTTCGCTTTGTCTCATCTCCTAAAATCTAGTCATTTTATGTGTTAATTAAATAATAAATATATTTAAATGTGAAACATTTTATGTTATGGTTATTAATAAAATTTTACTTACTTCATATGCCTCAGAAACATCCTGAAACTTTTTTTGAGCTTCTGGTGCCTTATTCACATCAGGATGAAACTGTTTTGCCAATTTATAGTATGCTTTTTTAATTTCTGATCCAGAAGCATTCCGACTAATTCCCAATATATCATAATAGTCCTTCCTTGCATTAAATGTACTAGTTACATGGAAATTTCGGCTTTGGATTTTGGAAATATCTAGAATTACAGGTTATGTTTAAAAAAAATTAATCAATATAAGATGATATAATTTGCTTGATTCAAATATAAAACAGATATATATGATCGAAGTTCATAATTTTTTACTTTGTAAATGACTCGGTAAATGATGTAATGATAAAATACTTACTCTTTTGTGGGTGATTTTCTAGTTTTATGTTGATTACACCAGTTTTTTGGCACTGCAGACATTGAGAGAGAAATCTTCTTGAAATGTTATTAAACTGTGGAGTTACTGCTTTGCTGTGGAATATGTTTATGTGTTTGTTACTTAAAATTCCAATAAGATTTCTTGCTGTGGCCATTTTTTTGTCAAAAGGACCGGCCCCACGTGCGTCAAGTTTGACAACCACTGACAGACAAGTCAACCAACAATACAAAATTAAAAACAGATCTTGAATCTTTTAAAGTTGCTAAATAAAAAAAACAAAGCATATTTTAGTAATGTAATGTGTTATACTAGGCTCAGTTATTTATTTACTGCGATTTATAATAAATAAATAATATACTAAATTTCTAGGGGAAATTTAGTTTTTTACGATGTTGGCTAATCTGTTTAAAAATTAAACATATTGTTGAATGTTTTTCTTAAAGCATGGCGTTACACCAACAGTATTAAGCAATATATCAATAAATGTGGAAATTTATTAATACAAAAGATGATTTAGAGTCATTTTATACTTGTATTCTAATGCATTTTCATCTTTTTTTCCTAATTCAATTAGGGTTGATTTTTTTCTTAGGTTTGTCACATAGATTTTTTACAAAACACCAACCCAAAGAAAATTATGCACCCTACTAAAAAAAGTTTGACAATCATTTGAGGCTAACTTTATGCATAACGTCATTATGTGGCAGAGAACAATACGTCATTCTTTGAAGCCCAAAAAAGTTTACCCCAAACCAAAACCAACCCTCCCTCCCTTATCTTCACTTAATAATTATCCCCCCATCTCCCAGCAAAAGGAAATATTTCACCCATCCTCCTCTCAGGCAGCTCCACCTACAACTAGCGGCACCTACAATGAGGCTGCACAAAAAAGGAAGCGTATCAGCTCCCCTCCAAACTATGATAAAGTCCTCCATGACTCCCAACTAATCTCCCACTCCCCGAGGCTGGGAGCAGCAGCCACCATCCCTGTTTGGGATCGACTCCAAATGACCTCACATTCTAGAAGTGACCCACAAAACATGACTGCACAAAAAGTCCTAAACATTCTTACCAACGAAATGAGTTTGCCGGAGGCCTCCCTCCCGCAAATGCTTAATGAACTTTCACAAATTATAAAAAGCATGATAAAATCAACCAGCCCCCCCTCGAGGACTAGTCCTCCTAGTTCTTCCACCCCTCCCTCCCCCCCTTCCCCCCCTACATAATAAACAGAAATGGCAATCGAGAGTTTGAAAATTATTCACTGGAACCTACGTTCAGTCCATGCGAATAAAGAAGCTCTTATATACATTATTCAAGAAGAAGATCCAGATATCATCACTCTAAATGAAACTTTTTTAAAATACACACAGAACTTTAAAATATCCGGATATTCTTCATATAGAAAAGATAGGCTGGATGGCAAGGGCGGTATTGCCATACTAGCTAAGTCTCACATTAAATATGATCCTATTAACATTACAACGCAAAACTGCGACGAACGATTTCAGATGATGGCTATCAAGACTTCTCATACAACAATAATAACAGTTTATAATCCCCCAGACCTCCCTCTTCCTATCGAAACCATAGAAAACGCGATCCAGCACACACTAGGCCCTCTAATAATCACAGGGGACTTCAACTCCCACAACCCCGTATGGGGTTCCACTATAACAACCCACATGGGAGTAGAAAACGGTAATAATCTTTACGAACTAATCCAGGATCAAAACTTAGTGATACTTAATAATGGGGAAGGTACTAGGGTGGTTCCCCCCCCATCAGTAAGCGCCCCTGATATTATTTTCTCCACGTCAGATATTGCGCGCCTATCCAGTTTTTCGGTTTTATCAGATCCAGCCTCCAGTGATCACTACCCCCTATCCCTAGAAATCAACCCTCAATATTCTGCTTCCCCCCAACCCCCTCCCCCAAATAACCCATATAATTTTAAAAAAGCAGACTGGCCGTTGTTTACAACACTTACAGATTCATCTCAAATCAGTTTCAATTCATACTCAGAGTTCGAAAATTTCATTAAAGGAGCAGCCGATACTTCCATTCCTAAAAAAAAAATTCATAACAGACTTGCTCCTTACTGTCCATGGTGGTCCGATACCTGTGAAAAAGCAGTACTAAAACGAAAAGAAACATACAAAACACTAAAACTAGTCTTCACCCTTGAGAACTTCCTAAAAGCAAAAAAAACAGCAGCTGAAACCAAAAGAATTCTCAGAAAGGAAAAACGTAAAAGTTTTCGAACTTTCTGCGAGAGTGTCAATATGAATACCCCTTTATCAAAAATCTGGTCTAAAATAAGACGCTTTTCACGAGGTTCGGACCCCCCAAAAAAGGCTTACCCCCTTAAGTCCATCTCGGAAGAACTCCTATCCAAACTATGCCCCCCGCAGCCCCAACCCCTTCTTCCCGAAACTACTTTTAGCTCAGAAAAATCCGACCCTTTCATACCCGCAGAGCTCGATTTCGCTCTAAATCACAAATCCGACTCCTCCCCAGGCCTCGATCAAATATCCTACTTAATGTTAAAACACCTACATCAATCCGCCAAACTAAATATGCTAAAAATCTTTAATCAAATTTTATCAGGCGAATTTCCCCCCCCCTCCCCAATGGCTCGAATACCTAGTTCTCCCCATCCCTAAACCTAACAAAAATCTCTCAGATATTTCAGATTTTCGGCCAATATCCTTAAGCTCGTGCGTACTAAAGACATTCGAAACACTCATTAAAAACAGAATGGAACACCAATTAGAGAAAGAAAACACTATATACCCTCTTCAGTACGGTTTTCGCAAAGGAAAAAGCATTTTGGATCCTCTTTCTCTAATAACAGCTACAGCTCACAGTGAATTGCAAAAAGGCAATTACACGGTGCTTGTCGCCCTGGACATAAAATCAGCATTCGACAATGTCGATCTTAACCTTCTTTATCCCATATTAGCCCAGTCCAATTTCCCCAAAGACATAGCAGATCTTATAATCCTACTCTACAAGTATCGCAAAATTTACATATCTGATGGAGAAGGTGGGAAAAAAGGCCCCAACACAGCAACATCTGGACTCCCCCAAGGATCAATTTTAAGCCCTATACTATTTATTATTTTTACCAATCTACTTCATCACTCAGCAATATTAGGGTGTAAGGTGATACAGTACGCTGATGACCTGGCCATAATTTGCTCCGGCTCCGATTTGAGAATTTTAATAGACGCAATAAACGGTTCCCTTAGTAACTTAAGCGCTTGGCTTGCCCAACACGGTCTCTCAGTCTCTCCCTCAAAAAGTTCAGCCATTTTGTTCAGGAAATCTAGTCGACACCCCCCCTTAGGCCGCATACTCATTGACGGACAAGTTATAAATTGGGCCCCAACACTCAAATATCTAGGTGCAATACTTGACCCCACCCTTACTTGGAAACACCACATAGACTCCCAGTGCGAAAAAGCTAGTAAAAGAATTAACATCCTCAGATCACTTTGCGGGACGAAATGGGGTGCGGACCCATATACTCTCCTCATATTATACAAAGCCATAATTAGACCTTTCTTAAATTTCGGTAGCCAGCTGTTCTTTAGACCTACAAAAGCCCATCTCGAAAAATTAAATAAGATCCAATCTCAAGCATTAAGAATAGTAGGAGGTTATATGAAGTCAACCCCCATAAAAGTTATGCTTGCGGAAACTGGCGAGTACCCACTATCTCTCAGGAGAGAATGGCTAGCCAGTAGATATGTTGGTAAACAGTTTTCATTTCGGCCCAGTCCTATTTTGGCTAAGTTCACCTCCATATACGCGGACTATTATCAGGATACTCCATACTGGAGAAACAAATCCCCTCCCCCTATTATTTATGCTCTTGATTTCTTCTCAACAAAATCCGATATAATCGACCAGTCCCCAACAATCCCCTACTTTAACTCCGACTTTGAATCCTCCATACTAAAAAAGACCATTCACATTTCCCCTCTAAAAAAAGATTTAAACAACTCCCATCTCTTTCTAGACTACCTTAGAAAAAAGTGGCCAACTTACGACCCCGTGTATACAGATGGATCCGTAAACAACGGTAGCGTTGGAGTAGGAATCTTCATCCCATCCCAGAATTACAGATTCTCAGCTAAAATCCCCGAATTCATGTCTATAGCCTCTGCTGAAACGTACGCTATTTACAAAGCTTTGTTAATAGTCACTGAACGCCCTTCTGAGTCTCAAAATAAAGCATACATAATTTTTTCAGACTCTCGATCCGCCCTCAACAAAGTTTGTAACTCACAAAACGCACACAAAAAAGATATGCTATCCTTTTCTACCAAAAACCTTATAGCGCAACTTGAGAGAAGGGGTGACAATGTTGAATTCTGTTGGATTCCTAGTCATACCCAAATCCCAGGCAACGAAGAAGCAGATAAGCTAGCTGCAGTAGGCACAACTCTTAACAACCCAGTACAAACCAAAACCAATTGGGAAGAATTCGTAAAGGTTATGAAGACCGAACTTTACAGAAAATGGAGAAACACATGGAAAAATATACCTAAAGGAAGATTCTACCATACCCATACGAGTGACCTGATTAAGCCCTGGTTTCAATCCTTAAGGATTGACAGGAGATTCATAACCACCTTTCTAAGACTTAGAAGCGGCCACTGTTTGACGAAATCACATCTTCATAGAATAGGAGTCGAGACCTCCGCTTCGTGCGGATGTGGAGCACCCATTCAAGACATAAACCACATAATTTTTGAATGCCCACAGCATACAGACAAGAGCAATAGACTGTATACAACTCTTTCAAGTAAAATAGATGCTCCGATTAACATATCATACATACTTTCACACCCTTCGCATGCCGTAGTAGTAGCTGTAGTTCAATTTCTGGATTCAGTCAACCTTTCGCTTTAGCCTTTCCCTATGCTTGCAGTAGTTAGAAAATATACAAATTTTTTATAAACAATTCTTAATACCCTCAAGGTTCATTGGACAAGGAAAAAAGGAAGTAAAAATAAAAAAAAAAAAAAAAAAGAAAAAGCCCCACCAACGAAAAACCCCCCCCGGATACCAAGAAGAGAGAAGAAACGAAGAATATTAATAAATGAACCACTGGCAGATATGGCTGAACATTAGCCGATGCCAATAATAGGAAGAAGAAGAAGAAGAAGAAGAATAACGTCACTCAAAAATCTGTCATTTTGGTTTCAACGCAAGTTTTATCTGTTTTTTATTCGATTTTAAGTAATTACTTGTGTTTTAAACCTACAATAGTTAAGAATAATCAGTTTTAACTCATATTTATTTGAAATGGCGTAAGTTTTTTCATTATATAAAATATTATAACCTAAATGATATTAAGCATATGTTTATATGTGTTTTTCTTTTGCAGATCAAAAGTTACCTTTAAAATAACTTTGACTTCAGATCCAAAGCTGCCGTTTAAAGTGTAAGTACATTTTGTTATATTTTTTTAATCATACATAATTCCACCTGTTGAAACAAAATGCATTTATGTAATGTATTTCTGTTTTTGATAGTTCCTGTCAATTTAAGTAATTAATATTCTTTCTGTTAACAGATAAGGAAGCCTTTTAGATTGACAGTAATTATCATGACATTACGATGAATGAAAACACAATTTCAAGCATTAAAAGTATCATCGGCTCATTTGAAAAGTTTATTTTAATTTATGAAAATTTTAAATTTCCAAAAAATGCATCAACAGAAGAAATAAAGATTGCCTTTAAATTAGCTTGTTATATTGAAAAAACACTAGCAAAATTTGAAGAAAATCAATCACTTGAACAGTTCATAAATGTATTACAAATTTGGGGTGAAACCAAAAATTCAAAATTATTGAATTATAATGTTGAATTCTTAAAATTTTCATGTGATTATTTATTATGTAATTTTTTTAAATATCCAAATCTTTCAGAAAATATTTTGGATAGTAGTATAAGAATATATTGCTCAATACATGATAAAAATCGCCTTAAAAATGTTATAAGTAGTTTAATATTAAGGCAAAGTTCTGTTAAAGCTATTGCTGAATATTCTTTGTATAATAATAATCATTCAGATTTAGAGTATAAGTTAAAATTAAGTTATTGGGTAACTTTTTATAAAAACAATCAACTTGATCTTATTAAAGAAGACATTTCAAATTATTTTAAAATTTTTAAAATTGAAACAAGTCTACATATAATTATGGGAGTGTTGTCTTTAAATGATCTTGATGAATCTGAAAGATATGTTCAAAACTTAGTATTGGAGCCTTTATTGGAAAAAATGTCTGATAGAAGCATTTTAAGCAAAACATTTTGGATAACATTGTGCAAAAATATTGATAAAAAGTTAATAAGTAATGTCTGTATCAATTTTAAACAATTTTTGCAAATGTTTATGAGTTTTTTAGTTTATATTGGTTCCATGATGGAATGTGATGACAGTATTTGGAAAACTGATGAAGATATTTGTAATTATCCTGAAATTTCTTGTTCAGAGTTATGTTCGTTTATTTTGTTAATTTATAATATTAATGAAGAAATGAAAGATTTTATTATTGTTAAAATTAAGGAGGCTAAAACTAATACTGAATCTGTACTTTGGGATGAAATAATGGAAATATTAAAATAAATTTATGGGAGGATTGGTGTAGTGGACTACCGCGTCGTACTTGACGAGTTTACTACCCAAAATAGCGTGAGTTCGATTCTCACAGGCGCCGATTTGCCTTTTTCAGTTAATTAATAATTTAAATTTGGCGAAGGCGTAAGTGAAGCGGACACTCCCTATAAATTATTTCGAAAGTCAATTAAAGCCGGTGGTTCCCTCTACTACTAGCCCACACAAGTCCTGGACTTAGGGGATGCTTAATTAAGTAGAATAGTATGAGATTAAACAAAAATGTAAATGTAAAAAAATGTAAAAAATAAATTATTATTTAAAACTAATCATGATTATTGTTACTGTTAATATTAAGGAAACTAAAACAAATGGAGGGTAAAGGGCAATAACATTTAAAGTAACATTTTTTATAAGGTCAATTTTACAAAATCATGACAAGAATCAAAAGTTGTTAAAACTGAATTTATATATTTTTAATTACATACCTCTTTATAAAGAGGCAAATGACCTATAACAGGTAGTGTAAAGAATATACAATATCAAAGGTACAAGTCTTTTAAAAAGTTTCTCTTGATTTTACAAAATCAACCTTATTTTTAAAACTTTTAATTTGTAAGATAATTTTTTTTTGTGTGAAACATTATTTTAAAGCTTATATAATTCATAATCTCATATAATTTTTGATTAAAAAAAAAAAAGATTTTAAAACTCCGATTCTCAACACGTTTTTAACCCCCTCAAAAAAATGTTGAAAAAAGTAAAAAATGTAAATGTTGAATAGAGAATTTTATGAGTTTTAAACTAAACATGATCCTCCTTTCCATTTAATAAAAACCCTTGCCCCCTGCCTCTGTTTTGCCCCCTAGACATATCAAATATACACAGTGCGACCCTGCAATTTTATAGTTTTATCTTGCCTAATAAACTTATTTTAAAAAAATTACGCTAGTGAGCCCTTCAGTGAACCTTAAAAAAAGTTATAAATCCTATTAAATACCATTTATTGCGCGTTAATACCTGAATTAAATTACAAATTAGTATTGTATTTTTCTTAAACATCTAAAAACTAAAAACTTTTAAAAAACGTTACCTATTAGATGAAAATTCAATAACTGCCTTTAAAAGTTGCTGACCATAGCGTGGGTCGTTAACATTATTCATTTTGTGTGTATTCCAGACAGTAAGGAATTCTCTGTGAATAGACTGCCCAGCCTGTTCTGACCAAATTCCTAAGCCACTCTCTAAATAGGAAACACTGTCTTTATGGTGATGCAATATGCAATGAATTTTAGGAGTTTTTGATACCCCGGAATCATTTAAAACTGCTTCCAGATGTTTGAGATCTGATTCGAGTTGTACTTCAGTTTTTGTTGTACCGAAACAT
Source organism: Brachypterus glaber (assembly GCA_958510825.1). Lineage (NCBI taxonomy): Eukaryota > Metazoa > Arthropoda > Insecta > Coleoptera > Kateretidae > Brachypterus > Brachypterus glaber. The sequence goes on from OY294050.1 coordinate 23,170,088, forward strand.
TTATCGACGATTTTGTTCATCACATTGAATGACGCAACAAATGGCATAACCAGAACTTGATTCACATTTCCCAGTACTTCTTTTGATTTTAATTCATTGGCATGCTTTGGGAGTTTTCTACAAGCATTGCAACGTCAACCTATCCTTGCCCCTATTGTCATTTTTCTCTGCAAGAAATGAGAACGTATAAATCTGCTGCCAAGGAGCTAAGAACCTATGGTGATTTGGAAATTAATTTTAATAAATTTAGTTTATCATTAGATAAGAACATTAAAAGAGCCAAAGAGTCTTTTAGTGTTGTCAATAAACCTTTGTTTGAAGAGAACGAAAATGTGCGAGTTTTTCAGAAGTGCATCATACCTGAATTACATTTGCTGCAAGGATTTGTGAATCACCTCTTTTGGAAAGGCCTGGTCCCATTGCTGGGAAGAGAGAACGCTCTTAAATGGCCCAAGAATTTAAATATAATTGCTATGGTCAGCAACTTTTAAAGGCAGTTATTGAATTTTCATCTAATAGGATTTAATTTAGTTTTTAAGGTAACGGTTTTTAAAAGTTTTTAGTTTTTAGATGTTTAAGAAAAATACAATACTAATTTGTAATTTAATTCAGGTATTAACGCGCAATAATTTAATATGATTTATAATTGTTTAAACTTTTTTTAAGGTTCACTGAAGGGCTCACTAGCGTAATTTTTTTTACATAAGTTTATTAGGCGAGATAATACGTTTAAAAGAGTTTAAAAAAAAAAATGAAAATAAAAAAAAAATATTAAAATAGGCTTTAAATTATCAAAAGGATCTGTTGCGATTTTTAAACATAGTGATTTCTAATAACCAATAAACCTATTTTATTAATCTAAAAAAAACTTTTGGTGCACATCTCTTAAAACTTATAAAATTCAGGGTCGCACTGTGTATATACCAAAAAATTATTTGGGTTACGTTATGTACGTGTTCCAAATTTCAAGTTGATATCTTAAGCCATTAAAAGTTAAAGGGGGGCTGACTTTTGACGCGCACTGTATATTAAAAAAAAAAATTAAGTTTGGAATATTATATGCTTATGATTTTTTTATATCAATAAAATTTAACATAATATTTTCTCCTAAAGTTTGAGTGTTCCTGAAGCAACCCCTTTTACTGCAGTACTAAAATTTGCAGCAGAAGAATTCAAAGTACCTCCAGCAACTTCAGCTATTATCACGGATGATGGTATAGGGATTAACCCACAACAAACAGCTGGTAAGATTTAAAAAATAGTCGATTCAAAGTGTTAGTTGGGTCTTGCCAACATTTTAAAACTTATTCGGCGTTGCGTACCCTAATAGAAATTAATAAAATGTAACCAGACAATTTTTTGAAAATTTTAAATCCCTCTCCTGAAAAAAAAGATCTGTTTTTTTTTTCGGGGAAGGTCAGTATGAAATTTACTATTACCATACTTATTTTCGATTTTCGTTCATTAGTAAACTACTCTTGTTTGGGAGTAGAGAAAAACTAAGAAAACCCCCCTGTCATTTTTTTTTCTATGATTTGTTTTTGAAAAAATCATCAAAAAACGATGGTCGCCATGATTCTGGCCGTTTGGATCGACTGAAAAAAAAACGGGATATTATTCAGTATTGAAGTCGCTACAGCCCGAACTAGAAGATTTTTTTTTGCTTATAAATAACAAAATGGCGGACGTTTTTTTGAAAATTTTTGAAGAACGTCGGTTGTGATCCGCATATTTTATATTGTGTTAAAATTTATAAAATAATATTGCTTTAATCAGAGTATAAATACATCCTGGCTTCACGAGATTTGCTTCGGCAAAGTCCGGTTTGTTCTACATTAGGTCGGACCCTTTTCGGTATAAAAATATATTTTGTTTTATTTTTGAACCATTTTTCTTATTACAATAAAATGTTGATTTGTTTTTCGCAAAATTATTAAAAAAAATAAAAATTATTATGCGCGGTAACGGTGTCGCGGTAATGGACTGCGCTGGAATAATGGCGCCCGCTGTTTTAAATGTTTAAAAAAATTATGGCCCAAAACATGGCACTTTAAAAATCTAAATCTAAAATTGTTTTGTACTTTTTAAATATAAATATACCTACAAAATTTCACATATCTTTTTTCTTTCTATATAAAAGAATATATTTTTATAGAAAGACCCCTTAAGCTGAAATTCGAAAGAATTTCAATTTTTGCCATTTGCATGATATGGCAATATATAAACCACATGAATTGGGGCGGACCCTAAGTCTATTTTTGAGCTGAAATTTGGCACAGAATTTAATTATGGTATTTCACACATTAAAATTTTCAAGAAATTGCCGTTTTTTTGAAATATCTAAAGTATACTGTCATGTTTCTGAAACTTTACATTTGTTTCAAGGTTTATTTTAAACTTATTTTTATTTTCAGGAAATGTTTTTCTAAAACATGGATCTGAATTAAGAATAATTCCTAGGGATCGCGTTGGATCCTATATTATATAATAATGAAGTATTTTTAATTTATGTATTGTATGATTTTATTTAAAATATATATCTTGTTTAATTTTTTAATATATTTTGTTTTTTAATAAATTATTTTTTTTACATTGAATTAAATGAATAAGTACAAAAGCTTATTTTAAGGAAAAGGGGCATGGGCACATATGTACACAAAGTACAGTTAAAAAACAATTACAGAAAATGAAATTCACCAAGTTGATTAACGCTCAGTGGTCATAGCTGTTGTCATTTTCTTTGTCTTCAATCACAAGGGACATCCAATGGCTATTATTTATTTATCGTATGGCACAATTAATATTAAAAATAATAATAAAAATTATAAGATAACGGTAAATATGTAAAAATAGTGTAAATCATAAACAAATGTCTAAGTTTCTTATCCATTCCAAAACATTTTCATTATAGTCGGAAATAGAAGCTCTTGACCTTGCTTGTTCTTCGTTTTCTACATGAGACTCTTGAATAAGAAGAAGATCTACATCATTTTCTTTTAAAATTTTTGACAAATATTGACACTTAGCTTTACATATACCCTCAACATTTAATTGAATAATTCGAATTGTTTTACCAATATTTCTCGTAGGAAAAGGATTATCTTGATTTCTATCCATAGAGTTTACCATTAATCAAAAAGCCAGGAGTTCCAGGAGGATAGTCTGGCTGCCAAATGTTTCCAGCTCTTTAGAGTTACCCCGGGTGCACGTGTAACAAATGTTACGGACGCGAGCTGGAATTGCACCCACAAACAACAGAATAAATTAAATTACGTAGTTTTAGGTAAAAAATTGTAAAAGTATTCACGAAACATGTTACATTGACATTGACATATTCCTATGGCTAGGATTCGCACATCTTTAGTTATTTACTTTTTTTACAATAAAAAGAATTTTTGTTTTGCTTACTAAATAAATTCCAAAAGTCCAAACAAAAAAATCGTCCCTCAAGAGATTTAATTACACAGCCCCACAAAAAAAAATCCGCTACCCGAGCTAAACCACCATACCTATACGTTTTTGAGGTCGCTGAATCCGAATCCAGGGTCACTTTGTTTCCATCAGGTCAGGATCAAGGTCAAGGTCAAAATGTGAAAAAACCCATTGGATCGGAGAAAACCTCTGCTCTCAGACGTTTTCTCTTTTTGACCTTGATCCTAATCTGATGGGATCAAACTGACCCCAGATTCGGATTCAGCGACTCAAAAACGTATAGGTATGGTTTAGCTCGGGTTGCAGAATATTTTTTTTGCCGATTCTATGGTTGACCTCGACTTGACCTTGATCCTGACCTAATGGGGCCAAACTGACCTGAAAAACGTATTGGCATGGTGGTTTAGCTCGGGTAGCAGATTTTTTTTGTGGGGCTGTGTTATTGAAATTGTACAGAAGGCAATTGAGAAATGAAAAACAAAATTTTAGAAATAATTTAATACATTATATTATGGAATATTACATGAAGATTACATTTATTACACAACACGAATACAAAATAAAAATACAGACAATATAATAAATAATACAAAAAATAATATATTTAAAAATAGTATTGTATAGCACTTAATGACGTACAAATTATCAAAATAAATACTAATATAGAGTAGAAAAAATTACAAAAAGTTTGAGCGTTCTTAGATATTTTTTGAGTTAGTGAGCAAGACCTATTTATGTTTTGGCACTAAAAAATATCTATGGCAAAAAATACAAAATTATCGAAAATATGGAATGTATTTATACATCTCGAGGTGAAAAACATAGGGTGATTAGCGCAAATTATGCCAAAAGACTGTTTTTTGAAATATCAATAGACTTGGAATTACCTAAATTTGGACCCTATGGTTCTCACCTAGGAAATTTTATAAGATCAAAAGAAGCAGTTTAACTGATTATGTAGGGTGATGTATGAAAAATATTTCTGTATCATCAAACAAAATTTATTTTTGATTAACCCATGATTATTACAATAAAAAAACATCTTGCAAATCACCCTACACAGTGTGTATGAGAATATTAAGGTGGATAGAAGGGCAGCATTTCCGCCCTCAGTTTAGCACACAAGCACCATAGTGCCTTAATGGGTAGTTTTTTGTCTTCTTGACAGAAAAAAACTTATTTGGTTGTTTAAGGTTTGGACTTTCAAATTTTAAAAATATTTTTTTTTTATTTTTTTTATATAGAAAAAAAATATATAATTTCGAAATTTTGTAGGTATGTTTATTTATATTCAAAGAATACAAATAGATTTTTAAAGTGCCATCTTTTTTGCCATAATTTTTTTTTTTTTTTTTCAAAAAAAACATCAAAAAACGGTGGTCGTCATGATTCCGGCCGTTTGGATCGACTGAAAAAAAAAACAAAACGGGATATTATTCAGTATTGAAGTTGTAATAGCCCGAACTAAAGGATTTTTTTGTATTTAAATAAAATTAACATACCTAAAAAAAAATTAAAATTATATCTTTTTTTTTTCTATATAAAAAGAATGTAAAAAAAAGATTATTTTTAAAATTTGAAGAAGACCCCTTAAGGCATTCTAATCCACCGTCATGATATGACATTGCATGGTAAATAAAAAGCTATAAATTGTATAAAATACTGACTATATTATAAGATCCAGTAGAGATCATTTCGTCATGATTTGATGTATTTTTTAAGCGCAAGTATGACTAGAATAGTCAAAAATTATTTAAGTTCTATCTAAGCATGACTAAAATTATTAATGCAAAATTGATCCGATTTTTTATAAAAATGAGACCTCACTGAAAAAAATAGTTATTAAAAACGTGTTATGGCTTTATATGGCGAAAGTAGAAAATGTATTTTTAAACGGATATATCAATATTAAGCTAACTAGTCGCGATACCCATTTTTAGCACGAATGTCGAGATTTTACTGTCTACAAATTTAAAGTTAAAAAAACGCACTATTTTAACTTATTTCACCATAAAGTCAGTTTTTAAGCTAGACCCTAGATAATTTTGACATTAAACTAAATAACAAAATTATATGGGGTATTAAATTATTGGTATTAAAAAGCTAGCTAGGACAGTAACTATCCTAGTCTATAAACTGCTTATAGACTAGCAAATTAAAACCTTGATAAGAATTTAGTTACAAAATCCTGTTTTTGCACAAAACATAGCCTTAATAAACTTTATATTAAAGTTTAATTTTGTTTGTAGTAGCAACATCAAGATGGCGTCACGCCATTGGCGTGAAGCCATCTTGCTAATTATTTTGACACTGTCAAAATTGTCAAAAATAAACCTAGCTAGCCGTATTATTTGATATTAATATATAAAATTAATATATTAGACTGGTCCTAATTACCAAAAATAGTCTTATTAAGACAGTTGTAAATAACATTAAATATCTTTAGGGAATGATTTTCTTATAATCACAGTTTAGGTTAATCTAATGATTTTTTGTGAACATGGTAGTTAAAATAAGGACCACTCTTAGGGGTCATCCATAAATGATGTCACGCAGGGGGTCAGTTAAAACGTGAATATTATTTTAATTTAGCTAAAAGTTTAGTTTTGTGATCATATTTAGAAAGAAACGGTTTTTAAATTAGAGCCGTTATTCATGGATGCCCCCTAAGATATTATACTACAATACATGCTATTGTTTATAAAATGGATTATAAAAGGGCTCGTAAAAAGGTTTAATTAGACTACTTTTTTTATAAATTAGACTATAGATATAACTTATCAATATTAATATTAATGCTGAATAGTTAATAATACAGGGTATTCAGAAATAAAATACCAAATTTTAAGGGGCGATTCTAGGTCCAAAAATATGGAAAAAAGTTCTATAAAGTTTGGTACGGAAACATCGGAAAAGTAGTAACTTATTTCTGAATCACTCTGTATAAAAAAATAAAATTAATAAAAAGCTAACTTCGTAACGAGGGGTGAACCACTATCGGAAATCCGCAAATTTTTTAAAGTCTTTCAAAAATCTTGATAATCTCGGTGATATTCGACAAGGTTTCAAAAATTTTTCAGAAATCTCCAAAATCTTCCTGCCAACCTCAAAAATCATAGATGTTTATGTCGAAAATGTCGGAAGTCATACAAAAATGTCGGTAGTGTAGTATAATAGCGTATTTTGTGGTGTTTCACCCCTAGCTTTATTAGCTATTGCCTTCTTTGACAAATGTTATTAGTTAGTATTGCCTTATTAAAAGAAATCAGTATTTAAATACTTACGATTTTTTTAAATGCAGTTTTTTAGTATATTTTATCACATTAGTTGAATTTACTCATCTGTTGTAGATACAAACGTTCATAAGTTATAGCAGGCCTCAGAAATTGTACGTATTTTGTGTACGTACCAGTTCTTCTTGTCCTTGTATGATAAACTATTATTGTACATATGTTTCAGTAAAATTTGTACATATTTAGTACATATTTTTCGAAACTGTTCCGAGGCTTGTTATAACAAAAACAATAATGAAAAATAATTATTTAAATACTGAGATTTTCCGTTATGTGGGATAAGAATAAAATAGTTTGGGATATTATTAAGATTTAAGGCGTTTTCTATATTTTTTAAGTTTTTGTTTCAAGCTCAATCATTCCATTCTTTTTCATCCACGCCCTCCATTTCGTCTTGTTCGAGTCTAAGGTTCATTTCGAGTTTGCTACTGACTGATTGTTGTATCTAAAATAATAGTTAAACATATTTTCGTAGAGTATTTACAGTAAGTATACAAAAGTAATATTTTTTATATGTGGGAAATACAAGTGAAAAAAGTCTTGTTATACGATTTTTATTTCATATGATTCAGTTTAAAGGCCCCGCGGAGTGAGGGGATAAATATTTTTAAATGTTTTCAATATTTTCGTAAACATTGGTATATAGCGGATTTTGGGGTTGACGGAACTGCATCTGATAATAAAATTTTTCTAATTCCACCCCCCTGGGAGGTAGTTTTCGTGAAAATTGGTATATTGGGGTTTTTAAGGTTGCTAAAAGTGAATCTGATAATAAAAAAATTCTAACTCCACCCCTGATGGACAGGGGGTAGTTTTTTTTGAAAATTGATATATTGGGGTTTTTGAGGTCTCTAAAACTGAATTTTAAATAATTTTTCTCTAAATCCACACCTTGAAGGGTGGGGGGTACTTTACTTGAAAATTGGTATATTGGTTTTTGAGGTTGCTGAAAGTTAATTTGATATAAAAATTCCTTTCACGCGGGGAGGTAAAAAATGGGAAAGCTTTTTACTGGGCAGTGTATTTTTGGTAAAAAACCGACTCCGTTTTTACCGAATTTCTCCTCCACTTACGGGCCTTACTAATTAGACTAGGCAACAAAACACAACTTTTTTTTGTAAATTTTGCCTACTAATTTGAGGGCTTAGAAACCGAATCTGACCTTAGAAAATTTCCAGCACCTAAAGATTTTGTGAAAAAGTCCAGGAAATAATGACGTTTTCTTTTTTTCAAAAAAAAAAAAAACAGTAGGAATTTGAAAATTTTAGGGTATATTAAAAAAGAATAGGGGAATTCAACAATCCGTATGCGAAGGACCTACTACACAGTAAGTATGCGGAAAAAAATAAAAAGATTAAAATTAAAAAAAAAAGAAGTTTACTTAATTGCTTATTTGTGGCAAAACTATCAAATTTGTATAAAAATTTTATAGGACTTAATTTGTAGGATATAAAATTCTCTACAAATATACAATTTTTTTTATTTGGCTTAGTTTGTTGGTAAAAAGTAAATAAATGAAAAGGAAATAAAATTAAAGCACACAGTGTAAACTTTTTCCCGATCGCAAAAAATATATTTTTCTTATCAATTTAAAGGTGCAAAGTCCAAATTTGACCTTAAAAAAAACAGCATGCCTTATTTTTTAAATTTTAGTACAGGCAATTATGACAATTTAAAAATAATTTATAAGCAAAAATATTGATCATTTTTGTCGTTTTTTAATGGTTCTACATCATAATATTGTTACCTTATTACATAAGAACCGTATTAACTTGTTTTTAGTTCATTTTTGACACCCTAGAGATGATTTTTGACGTTTTTTAGCAAGAGTACGTGGCACTAAGCTTGTCCCCTTATGCACCTCTCCCCTTAACCTCCACCCCTACTTAGTATGTCACGTGATCCATTTTTTTTTTAATATTTTTTTCTATAGTATCCCTATTTATTCGACCTATGAATTTAAAGTTCCCATTTTCTAAGTTGGGTATTTTTTAACTAATACTGAGTCGCCGAATCCAAATTTGTCCTCAGAATATTTTTATCTCCCATGATTTTAGAACAAAAGAGGGCTAAAAACCTGAGGTAATAAAAATATTCTGAGGCCAGATTTGGTCTCAGCGACCCACAATTAGTTAAAAAACATATGACTCCAATCAGGGAAAGAAACCGTGTTGCCTAGTATTATTGATTACCTACCTCTTCTTGCTTATTTTTGGTCTGCCCTGACATGTCAGCGTTCCATCCTAACCTGTTAAAAGGTTGGGAGGCACCAATAAAAGGGGTGGAAGCCGATTTATTTATGGTCCTTTCCACTGATCCTGCCTGACCCTGGGAATCGGATACTGAAAGACAAATAGAATATGATCATGTACTTGGTATGAGTCGCAATCAGTAAAAAAAAAATTGCGTCCGTCTGTCTGTAAACTCGATTAACCATTTCTAAATACGATATTGGCAAGCGGTTTTTTGCATATTTTTTCTTATCATATTTCGAAGAGCTGATTAAATTTTGGGGGTAAGAATGGGGTAAAACTCCTATTTTTAGAGTTTTTAGGTTATAATTAAGGCAATTATTATTGTATTTTATTAATTTAGCACTGATTTGAAAGATAATTTTAAATTCGTCAATTCGTCATTATTTTCGAGATATTGGCGTTTAAAGTAGTATAAAGTTTTTTTTTTAGCATATCTCACTTATTTAGAAGCCGATTTTAAAAAAAATATTTTAAATGAAAGCTGTTTTCAAGCCCTATAAAAAATGCGATATGCAGTTTTTTGCTAGAATATAACGTGTTGGAGATAAAGACTTTCAAACTTTAATAAATTATGTAGGTGTATTAATGGTTGCCTATTCACGTGATCACATATTATTCCTTTTCATAAAGTTACAAATTAGTGCCTAGTGCCGATGTTTTGATAAGGTGCTTGCAACTGTTCATATAAATAAATGCAAATGTCTTTAAATCGTAATATTCCAATAAAGAATATTTTGACATGCTCTTTTCATAAAATCTATACTATAAAAATTAAATTATTACGTTTATTGATGTAATTTAAGTATTTTGTTTCTTGAAGTTTCATATTCATTTGAGGACTAAAGAATAAAAACAGGTTAAATTCTCAAGAATAGAACATATTATTTCTTGTCAAGATTAGCACAAGCTTAAAGTATATTTGGCGCTTTTCACGGCTGTGAATAGCTTTGCTAAAATAAAAGTATGTATAAATATTATTAGAATTTTTTTAACACCGATCATGTATTTATTATATTAATCTGTTTTAAAAGTAAAAATTCTCTTATATCTCTGGCGCAACTATAATACTTACAGTTGTCCATTCCTTCTGGTTTTAAACTGATTCGCTGAACTGGTTTATTTTTGCCGTTAAACCACTCTTCGCTTGTTAAGGTTGGTGACCAGGTTACTCTTGTGGGCGGGAACAGATCATCTTGGAATAGATCAGTCTGAAATTTATTTAAATTGAGAAAAAAAGTCGAAAACTACAGAAAAAAGTTTATCTCGAAGTTTATAAAACAACTTCATTTTAGAGACAAACAAGAAAGCATCAAGTATACCCTGGTAGAAATTTAACGTTAGAATAACGTTTTTCTAATGTTAGAAAACTGTATAAAAGTAGATACGTTATAAAATATATGCAATTGTCCCACTGTTTAACATTAGAATCTAACGTTAGTTAAACACGTTAATCTAACCAAAATCTAGCGTCAGATTTTTAAGTTAGAAATACGTTAGAAGTACGTTTCAATCTAACTTTTGGAGGGGCCGTAGCTAACTAAAGTATGATCTGTTTATACGTGATAGTGACTCATATTGAAAGTATGGACCGCGCGGGGAAAGGAACGTAAGAGGGGAGACCAAGTATAGGCGTTGCGGGTAAGGAAGCGTAAAGCGGGAGGTTGCTTTAAGCATGAGTTACTATCACGTAAAAACGAATTAGCCTATAGGAAATGTTTACCTGAATTTTAACAAAACGGCAACAAATTTATTCATATAAATAAATCTTGATATATTTTAACAATCATAATATTTTTAAATATTATTTCGTTACATTTATTTATAAAATAGCCATCTTTTTAGGTGGCCCTAAATATTTTTCGTGTAATATGCTGTTATACTTTGATAAATAGTTTACCTCTAAGAAAAACTTTATATTATGGTCTGTTTCTTCGAGCAAGATAGTAAATTAAAAATCGCAAAGTGAATATTTTCAAAACAGATTCAAATATTGGATGTGCGAATATACTGAGTAATTTATTTAATAAAGCATAATTATATTCTATACACAAACATATACTATTCAAACCAAGAGCTTACATGTAACCATGTAACTATTTATTTTTTAATATTATGTTTGAAGATTTTTTTCTCTTCAAAATTAATAAAATTTTCAATATTTTCAAAAAATTAGTTTTGGAAATTTTGCGCAAAAAGGACAAAATAGTTAACACATGGTGTATTATCATGTTAAGACTAATTATTTATCATTTTCATGTAAAATTTTCAATATTTAATAAATATTAAAAATTTGAATAATTTTGAAAAAAAAACCTTAAAAAAAATACTAAAAAATAGTTACAAAGTTAAATAGGGAGTTTTAAGCTCTTTAAAATGACGTATCTCAAAACCTAGGGTGCCATTTAAAATGTTTTCCCTGACTGTCTCCCTGACGCCGCCTTACCGAATAAAACATTGAAAAATATGGCAAGTGATAGTTTTTATTGTGTGATATAAATATTCCAAATTTGAAGCTTATATCTCATTTCGTTCAAAAGTTACGGGGGGTGTACCATTTAAAAGAATAACCCTGTATTAATAGGTTTAACTCACGTGTATTGTATAATACTTTATCTACGTCCGTATGTTTATCGAAACCGGACTTACATCAATCATTTGGTAAGGTTGCGTAGATTTAATTTCCTAAATCCCGCCTAGGGCCTAATTTCAGAGTAGCATTTATCGTCAACACCAGATATCAGTACGTGGCTTCTCCCGTTGGTTTTTCACACTTGCCGAGAACAAAAGGGTTTTTTTCCGGGAAATTTTAGAACGCAATTTGACAGTTTACAAAAAACATTATTTGCAGATCGCGGCTGTTTATTTTAAACTATTTTATAACCTTAATTTTTAAAATCGTTAAAACGTTAATGCACTGTGAATTCTAAAAAATAAAAATAAAAAAAATAACCCCATTTCTTACCTTGATACGGGGAACAGTAAACGAAAGAGGCTCAATACTGTTATTTGTCAATCTGAAGGCCTTGGCAAACTCAACATTTTGCACCTCACAAACATTTTTGCTCAAAAAAGACAATCCTTGATGCAAAGAATTGCACCTGTGATGGCTCAACGGACATATATAAGGTGCTTCTTCTGTTATCTCAAAAGCATATATCGTTGAATCGCCTTTTCCTGTCAAAAATAATGTAGAACTGTCTTCATCATAAAAAGCAATCAAAATTGCTGGAGATACGTCTAGTCCAACTGTATTTAATGGACTTAAATCAGAAAATTTATATGCTGTGATTTGTCTTTCAGAAACTTTATCAAAACCTGTTGTTACAATGAAATTACCGTCCAAGGCCCATACGATTCTAGCACCTCGGTTTCCAACCGGTCCTTTACCTTCTTTAATCGGTAAATCGCTTTTACGGGGCTCGTATATTCTTATTTTAGTATCTTTACATACTGTGGCACAGTATGTACCACATGGGCTCCAGGCGAAGCTGAACATTTGGTCTGTGTGTCCTTTTAGAACTATTTTTTCGGTTAAAGTGTTTAGGTCCCAAAGTTTAATTGTCATATCGTATGATCCCGTAGCTAGTACATCTTTTGCCGAAGGATGAAATTTTATGAAGTAAATTTTGTCTGGATGAGCATTTATTTCATTTTGGGGCTCATTTGTGGGTTCGTTTAGACCATTTTCTGGAATTTTCCATAATTTGACAACTCCGTCGTCGCATGCCACTGCTAAACGGGAGTTGTTAAACGGGTCCCAAGCGAAATCCATAATGTTGTTCCCGTGCACTAGCGCTGGGATAACTCCGTCGGGAAGTTTACCGGTTTTGCTCAGTTCGAAAATGGCGATTTTACCGCCCGGGCCACTCAGAGGGACTGCCACACGACTTGAATTCGCTGAAAAAAAAAATTAAAATGTATACATAATATAGGAATAATAATAATTATAATTTAATGTAACAGTGCTGATGGTGGAGTCCAGTTTAGTTAAGAAATGTTTGTTTTCTAAATGGATTAGTTTTCGTAATTTATTCCTGATCGGGATCATTTTCGAAAATATATGGTATATTTTAAAAGCACAAAGGTACAACTTTTATATCACTCTGTATATTTGATATATTTAAGTTTATTTAAATTACTTTCGGCGGTGCAACTGATGTTGGAGTACTTAGATAGCGCTACTTAATTTATGCCTTAGTTGACCTAGATTTTACTAAAATCTAGTGACTGTATTTTGGCCAATAAATGTCATTTCTGCTGCAGTAACTGTTGTATTTTTTATAATTATGACACTAAATGTTATAGATTATTATATTTCTTTTGGCGGTACGATTAAAAGCTTTTTCTAATAAAATTTAAATTAATGTTCAAATAGGGTATATAAACCTAGATTTATAACCAAAATTATTCAGTTTTTTGGCAAAAACGTTTGCGTCACTTACATTTTCAATAATAAAATAAGTGTTATTTTGAACCTTAGAAAATTTAACTGTTGGAATAATGATTGACATTTTTATTTAATCGTGAAATTAAACTTTTTAGAAGAATAGATATTAATTTGTGTAACAGAGCAAGGGCATAGATCTTTTTCTTCTATCGGGGGGGTAATACCCAGGGCCGGCCTTTCAAGCCTCAAATTTGGCGCCTCTAGCAAAAAAAAAATCCCCCCAAAAAATACCACAAGAAAAAAAGCGTTGTCCCTGACGGTTTCTACCAAACGTGGCGGCCCCTACAAAAAAATGACGGCGCCCAAAAAAATACCCTAAGACAAAAGCTTTGTCCCTGACGGTTTCTACCAAACTTGGCGCCCAAAAAAATACCAACAAGAAAAAAAAAACTGTGTCCCTGACGGTTTCTACCAAACTTGGCGCCCTGTAAACAAAATTGGCGCCTACGCCCATGGGAGGGTAATTACGACAGCTGAAATCTCAAAATTAATCTGCCCAAGTGGGCCCCCATTTTGGGGAGGTGCCACTAACAATAAAGAACTTAAAACGCTTGAAAAAAAATAGATTTGGCAACCGTATTTCTGTATTTATGATAATGTTATGTAATTTTTTAATAAAAGGCATTCACATTAAATCTTTTAGTCACTTCATTACAGTCTGCCGAATGAGGAGGTTCTTTCGTGATTTTTTGTGTGTTTTTAGTTCTAAACAGTGTTAGTGTACGTTTTGTGTTTTTACACTATATCGGATTATTATGAATTGTTTTTCAACCACGAGTATATGTAAGTAATTTTGATTATTAAGATATTTATTTTTCATTTCATTTTTATAATAAATAGAAAATTTAGCTTGGTGCTATAGTGGTAAAAGTTCTGTAAGAGTCTCTGGGGCGCGGAAAATTTTTAAATGGGGGAGGGGGCGGGGTTACGACAGCTGAAATCTCAAAACTAATCTGCCCAAGTGAGCCCCCATTTTGAGCGATATCACTGTACAAAACTTCCTAACATTTATTATAATAAAATCAACAAAGATATTTCTGACTCATATGATAATGTTATGTAATTTTTTAACAAAAGGCATTCTAAATTTAATCTTGTTCATTTCATTACAGTCTGCCGAATGAAGTGGATCGTTCCGTGTTTTTTCTTGTGTTTTTAGTTCTGAACTTTATTAGTGTATGTTTTGTGTTTTTACACTAACTATATATGGCTTGTCGGACTACTTAGGAATAATTTTTCAACCGCGAGTGTAAGTAATTTTGATTACACTGGTCTACAAAAAAAATCTTCTCCAAGGACTAAACCTATCATGCCTTAAGTATTTTTGTGTGCTGAAACCGAATTTTCAATTTAAAAAACTTTCTACCGCGTAGATTTCGAGTAAATCCCGGTTTTTATTAGACATTGGTTTATACGTGCCTAAAAAAGTAAACTTTTTCGGATTCATCAGCACACAAAAATACTTACATGATAGGTTTTGGTCTTTGGAGAAGATTTTTTTTTCTTTTTTTGTAGACCAGTGTTATTAAGATAAATATTTTTTAACTTTGAGCAATTATGAGTAACTTTGGAGAACGGAAAATTTTTAAATGGGGAGGGGCAATATACGACAGCTGAAATATCGAAATTAAGCTGCAGCTGAGCATGCCCAAGTGGGCTTTTTGAGCGGTATCATTGCACAAAACTTTCTAAAGTTTATTATAATAAAATCGGCAACGATATTCCTGACTCATACGATAATGTTATGTAATTTTTTAACAAGTGCCATTGTAAACTAAATATTTTAGTCATTTCATTACAGTCTGCCGAATAAAGTGGATCGTTTTTGTTTGTTTTTTGTTCTAAACAGTATTAGTGTATGTTTTGAGTGTTTTTTTATAATACTATAGTGTATTTAGGAATAATTTTTAAACCGCGAGTAAATGTAAGTAATTTTAAAACGATTTTGAACAATTTTTAATTACACAGCCACACCAAAAAAAAATGTCAAGTGTTTTTTTGGAGACCACAGCATTACCGTGTATTTTATGGAGCTGAACCCGAATTTGAGGTCAAAATAGCAACTCATCCGATTAGTTTTGGAGATAAACTCAAAAAATGTTAGGGAACGTTCAAGTATTACGTAACGCAAATTTTGATCATTTTGGACCCCCTCCCTGTAACGCTATTTTCAAATACCATTAACATGGGCGTAACACTCCAAAATGACCCCCTCCCCTAGGAGCGTACGTAATACTTGAACGTTCCCTTATGCTCGTTTTACTCGAAAATAAGGTTTTTTGAGGTTATCTCCAAAACTAATTGGATGAGGTGCCTCAAAATACATAAGAATAAAATGGTCTCCAAAAAAAAATCCGGACCTTTTTTTTGCGTGGCTGTGTTATTTTGGATTAGAATTTTCATTATTATTAAATTTTATTTTTTTGGGTTGTGGACTTGTGAATAAATAAAACAGTTACTTTTTGAATATAGTATTTATTATAAAAGGAACGTTCAAGTATTACGTAACGCAAATTGTAACAAAATTCATACACTTCATACCCCGGTTCTCGCGTTATTATACGTTATAGAGATTTCATATTTTGGCTACCCCCCCCCAAATAGGGGGTGTGTTAGGGGGGTAGCCAAAATATGAAATCTCTACTGCCTTACATAACGCGAGAACCGGGGTATGGTATGAAGTGTATGAATTTTGGTACAATTTGCGTTACGTAATACTTAAACGTTCCCAAAGTGCACTATTATGTGCACTTTGGCTTAGTTTACACCACGGGTTCTATATTTTAAGTCCAGGTACTTTTTGTCTACCTATCTCTGTTTATAGCATTTTGTAAACAGAGATAGGTAGATAAAAAGTACCTGGACTTAAAATATAGTACCCATGGTGTAAACTAAGCCTTTAACGGAGGCTATATTTAAAAGTTTATTTTTAAATTAATTTTTTTACGAGACGACACTACTGGCGGATCCGTGCACTATAGAATTCTATCAGTCTCATGTATAATTGCGGCAAATAATAAATTTCTATAGCTCACGGAGTCCACCTCATACATTTTTTGTGAACTTTTAAATATGGCCGCTGTTAAACTCTTATATTAAATACGGATTAGTTTCATTTTACTCTTTTTCGAAAAAGTACTTAAAAAAATAAAAACCTTATAAAAACGAATTTTTGTTATGCAACCAATATTAAGCCCGACTTTTATCAAAAAAAAATCCCATCCCAGAACTCATGTCCTACAGCCGCCAGTCCGATGCTGATTTAACGTCCAAAAACGTATTAATAACTTATTAAGTTATTTTATTTAAACTGTTATTTAACTTTGATATCGGTTATTTTGAGGTAATTTTTTTAAACTAAATCTTTTTGTTACAGAACTACATAAGCTGGAGAAGTCAGTCATATAAACAGAGACAGTACAGGTAAGAAAACCTAGTAGTCCAGTCAAATAACGAAAAATTCCTATAATAAATTGCAATAAATGTACATGGGCTGATACTTTAATGGGTAGTAGTGCATAGTAGCAGAACACTGTTAGTTTTTCACCGGGTGATTTGCGTAAGGGATTTTAGGGGTGAGTGCGGTTATCTCGCTAAATATGCGTCTTACGATAAAAATGCATATAACTAATTTTGTTAAGTAGAAAATTTCCAACAATTTTTGTTTAGATAATTTTTGTATTATATTAATAACAATCGAGTTATAAATATTTAAAAATGGTCATGTTGGGGGGTGAAATTGTTTTTTTCGATTTTTCAGCCAAATTATTCATCGAAGGATAAAAGTGGTTATGAGCAAACTTGTAGCTCTTGAAGTATTATATGTTATGCTTTTTCATAAGTATTTTGTTACGGTTACATTGGGCGGTTGCGCCCTCTGTAACCGTACCAAAGTACCTATGAAAATTAATAGTATATGAGACTTAAAGTGAATTTCGAGAGCTAAAAGTTTGCTCATATTGTCCGATGAATAATTTGGCTGAAAAAATGGAAAAAACCAATTCCACCTCCAACATGACTATTTTTAAATTAACCATTGTTATTAATATATTAAAAAAATGATCCCAATAAAAATTGTTGGAAATTTCCTCCTTAACAAAATTGGTTATATGCATTTTTATCGCTGTTACCATCCACTACTACCCTTTAAAATATCAGCCCGTGTACATTTATTGCAATTTAAATTTATTATTTGACTGGACTATAGGTAATTAACACTAATATGTTATAGGATATAGGCAAGATCTATTTGAGTTTGTTTTTAACTGCAATGAAAACAACGGAAGTGGAAGTAGTGCTAATAGAAGAGTTGTGCCCAAAGGCACAGTTAATATAAGGCACAAAAGCAAATAGTTTGGAATCTAAAACCGCCAAGAGTATAGAGCCTAATATAATAATATTTTTTACAGGTACCATCAACTGAGGTGACTTCGGACGGAGTAGGTGACTTCGGACACTTTTTCTCAAAATCTTCTGAACCAAAGTACGTGTGTAAAAGTTGTGCGTTTGCGTGTAAAAGTTGTGGAAATTAACCCCACAACTTGAGCACACAACCCCACAACTTTTACACACGTGCTTTGGTTCAGAAGATTTTGAGAAAAAGAGTCCGAAGTCATCCTACCCTGTCAGAAGTCACCTCGGTGTTATAAATATTTTTTTACAGTTTAATCAAAAAAGAACATTGTTCTTATTAATGTGTTGTTTGTGTTCTTATTTTACACACGTATATTTTTTTATATTTTTTTTTTTCAGGTATTATTTTTTATTTCAGGTATTTTATTTCTCTAAGGTACCTTATTTTCTTTTATGCATTATATCACTGGGTTAAAATGATAAGGTTCCATGTTCTATAGAAACCCCATAATGAAGAACTATATTTATTATATACTGTATTGTGTTGTTTGTGTTCTTATTTTACACACATATATTTTTTTTATGTATATTTTTTTATTAGGTATTATTTTTTATTTCAGGTATTTTATTTGTTTCGGGTACTATTATCCCCATAATGAAGAACTATATTATACAATGTTGGTTTTATTATTTTCTTTTTTTTCAGATAATGCTATATAATATATAGCCTATATTGTGCATTAGGTATTTTTTGAAAAAAAAGTGTTCTTAGGTTAAATATTCTAAACATTTATTTTTCTTCTTTCAGGTATTAATTACATTATAATGTAATATTAGTTTTTATTTGAAAGTTTACTAGGTATATTAATATTTTTTAATTGTTAAGGATATTGTTTATAATAATTTTGGTTATATTTATGTATATTTTTTTCAGGATATAAGTGTTTTTTATTTATAATGTTATTATTTTATGTATTTTTTTTGATATGTTTTATAGGTTATATTTTTTTCAGGTATTTATTTTTTTTTACAGGTACAAATACAATTTTAATCTACAATCAGATTAAAATTATAGGATAGTTACATATTGTTTTATGCAAAAATACGCTAGGTATATTAACTGTAGGTTTTTGGAAGTTTATAGGCCTATAAACATAAACATTAAGGATAATATCCTTAATATAATAACATAGTATGTTTTTTAAGGTAGCATGGGGCGTGTAGAATAACCTGGGGTAGACTAATACTAATATGTAAATATTATTTATTTCAGATATATCAGAAAGAAGGATTTAATTAAAGTTTTAATTTTTATGTATAATGTGTTATTTTATTTTTTAGATCTTTGAAGGACAACTTTTACAGACAGTGTAATCAGAACTTGTAAGGTTCCTTAAGGTAAAGTTGACAGCTAGTAACAGTAAGTTTTTTTAAGGTTAAGGTTTTTTCTTTCTATTCAAGCCAAGCCAATTTCCCCCACCCGGGAAACGAACCCGGGTTGTTGGCATAGTTTCCCCTAGGTTTAATTTAGTATATAGTTAAATAGCCAAAATCCGCACCAATTCCCTTAAGGGGGATTGGATAGGCAGGGTTACACGAACAGGTAGTCAATATCAGCAAAAATTCCCTCAAGGGGGAATGGATAGGTAGGGTTACACGCACAGGTTGTCTATATCCGCAAAAATTCCCTCAAGGGGGAAAGGATAACCGCGAACAAAAGACAAAGGAACAGACGGACATTTGAGGTGTTCTCTCTGGATGGTCGACTTTTTCCCATACACGCCAGGTATCTCGAAAGAGAGAGTAGTACCAACCCTGACATCGGTGAGACCGAACTTACAAAGTGGGCAGTTGTCATACAAGGGTTAGGTATATATAGTGTATGTTAAATTGTCGCCTGACGAGATTATACTCCACGTGTATAGGCCTACTGAGGGATCCTCAGAGGGGAACTGAGGTTTTCTCACTGGGGAACGGCACGTTAACCGTAACGCACCTAGTGCTTTACCTCCTGGGTGGTGTGGAAAAGAGCACAACTATTCTAGTTAGAGGTGGTAAGTGTAAAGAGTAAAAAAATGTCTATCTGTCTGTCCATCTTTTTGTCGTATGGTATGTAAACCTTATAATTATAAGTTAACTTTTGAATGTAATATCGGTTTTCAAAAATTCTATCGCTAAGCAGATTGAATTTCTTTATAAATAATAGTATATTTCCAATCTAATAAGAAAATTAAACATCATTATATCACCATAGAGTCCCTTTTCAAATTAAACATAAAAATTTTTAGGATTGGCAATGCCATGATTGAAACTCTCCTGCATAATACCATTTATGATTAAGCTTTCCTCTAGAGGAAATAAACAACATTTCATTTTATGATATTGAACTTTCTGAAATGCAATAGTTGATTATATTGACTTAAAAAGTCCGAAAAACGTATTGCAAATTAAATAAAGTGATTATTTTTCTTAAGCAAGGGACTTCCCTTATAGAAATTTACGTAAAAACCACTTTACCTAACGTTAGGAGAATGTTTTGTCTTTATCGTTAGGGATCTATTACTAAAACAACGTTTATCTAACGTCATAAACCCAATATACTTATACTTTTGGACTTTTCAACCAAATATTTTTTTTTCAGTTTAGTCGGCGAGCTGTTGACCATTTATTCTTTTTTCATTTTTTGTTATATATATTTGGGCCTACGCGTTTATTATACAGTTAATGTCGCGATAACCCGAATGTTCGATACTCCGAATGAGGCAGTAATCCGAACAATGAAATTCGGACTTCAAAGTACATGCATGTATGTTTCACTGTTCGGTTTACCGCATAATTCAGATTATCAAAAATTTACTTAATTTTGGTATCAAATTACAGGTACACTTGGAATTAAAAAAAAAGTACTACATCACTGGACCTGGAAGTAAAATTTTAGGAAGTTCAAGTGATTTACAGTATACTGACCATGAAATTTTTAGGGTTATGTACAACGGTATAAAACACATTCATTTCTCGTAAAATATATTCCTATTTGTACAATTTATAGAAATATATAGAACTAAAAAATAATAACAGAAATAAAAATATATAATTAATAAAATAACGAAAAGCAATAAGGTACCTTATTTAATAGCAGTTAAAACTTTAAAGAACCACAAATCTTCATTCCTATATATTTTAGCTCTGAATCTCTAATTTCTCGACCATTTTCCTTATTAGCCCCAAAATACAATATATATTGTTAAAATTGATTTTTGTTGCTGGCTTAAGTGTTGCATGTTGACTCATTTGACACAACTATGTGTCGAACAAGATGACTATTACATTTAGTTTTATACATATATCTCTGACTTAGTTAGGTCCTGAATTGACTTTAGTGGCAAGTTAGAATTAAATGGTACAATTTTTGGGTGTAGTACTTTTTAAAGATCGCAACTGTACGAGACAGGCAACGCTTGGTTTCATCCAGCGCCGTTCCCTGCTTTAGATGGCTCATACCTTTTTTATGCAAGCGCAATGTAAGAGCTCTATTAACGCAAGATATGAAGCAAGTATTTTCGCAGGAACTAAGTAATGATAAACGTTATATTAATATTAGACCTAAATGTTAGGTTACCAACGTTAGGAATCGGGACATATATTACAAATTATACATTACAACTACGTCGGGATAACGTTCTTCTAATGTAAAATTTCTACTAGGGATATTTACAAAGACACAAGGGCGCAGATATTTTTCTTCTATGGGGGGGAGTAATACCCAGGGCCGGCCTTTCAAGCCTCAAATTTGGCGCCCCTAGCAAAAGAAAAAACACCCTAAAATAAAGCTTTGTGCCCCTACAAAAAAAATTACGGCGCCCAAAAAAATACCCTAAGACAAAAGCTTTGTCTCTGACGGTTTCTACCTAACTTGGCGACCTGCAAACAAAATTGTCGCCCACGCCTATGGGGGGGTAATTACCCCCATTACCCCCCTCATCTACGCCCTTGTAACAGAAACTTGGTAATGTTCGTGTTGGGATTTAAAATTATATTTTAAACATGAACTTTAAATATAATAATATTTTATCGAACAATTGGACTTATCGGATCGCGGTTTAAATAATTAAATTTTATAAATTGATTTAATTTGAAGTTAAAATTTGAAACTTAAAAATTAGTTAATAGATTTAACTTAGAAAAATAAACAGAATATAAGACCGAATGTAATGACTTTGAATAATGTTATTAAATTTAATTAGTGTTTCCTTACATCTATAAATCATCTATTAATGGAGCTCTCTACAACTAGAATTATGAAACAAAAGACGTCTACTCTATCTCTATCTCATTTGTGCTACACTTTCCAGCCAACCAAATAAATAATGTATTTGTTTTTCATACAACAAATACAGTATTTATTTGGTTGGCCGGAAAGTGTAGCACTGAGCGGCACGAACGAACATAGCTAATGTGAATCTGTAGAATAAGATAATTCTACTAAAATTTAGATGGCGCCAGTAATTTCTTTAATAGAAATAATATAGTTACACTTTTCGCCCGGCCAAGTAAATATTGTATTTGTTCAACAAAGAACAAATACAGAATTTGTTTGGTTGGGTGGAAGTGGGAGGGTATGTATTTCTTCTATCCTTTTTGGGTAGAACTTGTGTCCCTGTCTAATCTAACGGGAGAAATCGCCATTATGAATCGTCTTGAAAATTCTACCAGACCGACTTGCGATTTACTTAATGTTGTTAATATAAACACTGTCGATATATAAAATTTAAATAGGTCAATCCAAACGACCATATAAAAAAATAATTCAATATTTAATAAAATATCATATCTGGTAGTAAGGCCTTAAGCCTTAAGGCGTAACAACAGCATTGATAATCTCAAAATATTTTAATTTTTGAAAGCGGCATCTAAAAAAGTTGAAATTATTTATTTAATTAATTTTTTTTTTAGAATTTAGGTCCTAATATAGATAAGTACTTACCTTGGAAGCCGTCACATTCTCCAGAAATCTGTCGACTTAAATTTCTTATATTCTCAATGTGTAAAGATTTATGCGCGGGCGTTCCTTTCAAATGACGAAATTTGGACACCCGTCCTGTAAAAACAAAAACTATTAGTCAAAAGTAAGGGTAATGATTATAATTATTTTATTTTGGATTAAAATTGGGGCCAGTATTTTTTGAAAAAGTCCAGCAGTTTGTGACAGGGGGAAGTGGTCTAGAAACATGTGATGTCCCAAAAAAGCTAAGTGCTAATAATTTTTTTTATTCTATGTCATCCTTGATAGCTATTTGAATTCATTTTATGTAATAAAAGTATGTAAAGTAAAAATTAAAATATGTAATTTGCCTTCGTGACTTGGTGACAAGGGGGAGGGAAGGGGTCAGATATGACCAAAAATAGCATAACATACTATTTGGATGTCTTCTGTTTTAAAATTTTTGCCTCATTTTTTTGAAGACAAAAGCCAAAAATTTAATCACATACGAATTCTTACCAAAAACTGTTGAAGTTCTTTTTGGCGTAGGAACTTCACTTTTTCGGGCTGTTTGAGGATCTAAACTTTGTTGCTTTGCAATAGGCATGCTCTTCCTGTTACACTCATCTTTCAAAGATTCCTCGGCATTTTTCTTGTTTTTGAAGGAATCTTTACGTCTCAGCATCACTGGCGATCCTCCGGATTTTTCTATGATGGTACTTGGACCATCTGTACAAGATTGAGACCTTTCATACAATTTGCGCCGTTCTGCTATGCTGTTTCTTTGAAGAGAAGACCGCTCAAAGTTGGATTGATCTGCAAATTAAGTAGCTAAGAACTATCTAATTTCTGGTTTTTATACAATTTTTTTTACCGAAAGTAAAAAGAAATATACAAACATAAAAATGGGGGAGTCATGAAAAAAAATCATAATATTTTTTGTGTAATTTTATTTAACATTTTATATGGTTTTTAAATGTAATAGTGTCTGGACATAGTTTTTTAGTATTCACAATAGCAGAAAAAAAATACCAGCTAACAGGTAAAATAAAATTACACAATAATGTTATTATCATTTTTTCCATGACCCCCAAAATTTAATAAGTTATTTCTAGGCATAACTTTTTTTATAAGAAAGTATTTTCGCTCATTCGAGACGGCTGGTTTATTTTCGTACAAGATCTAATGCTTTGGAAAGGTTTTAATAAACAGCTAATACAGAACATCCATTCTTATCACTATAACTTACCAGTAACGTCAAACTTATCTTCGTCATCTTTAGAGTTCGATTTAACTTCAAATAACCTTCTTCTTTCCGATGTACTTGGCGTTTTTGGAATATATCCAGAATCTGAATTGGTTTCTTCTTCTCCAGATGAAGATTTACCGTTTTCAGTGTCTTTTAATGGTACTTCACAATCGCTGGTAGGCGACTTTTCTTTTTCTTCCTTTTCTTGGGATTCTTCCCGTTCTTCTTGATTTTCGGGGGGTGGGAGTTCAGTATCTGGGGATTTTTGACTTGATATTACCCCATTACTACTCGGAACGTTTGGCACAGTGAATTTGAATCCGTCATTGCTTAGGTTTGGAGGTGTGAAAGGTTTTGGTCCCAGACGTGGCTATAAAATTATATAGTTAAAAAGAATTTTTCTTGCTAAGTTTTGTGCAAAAAAATAAGGAAAACTATAAGCAACAAATAATTTAATAAAAAAGCCCAAAATAAAAAAGTAGTAGCAATATACACGGTTTTTGCAGTTCTTTTTCATAAAATAAAGGGGATGATTCTACATCACAAAACATGAAAAAAAAACACAAGAAGATAGTCCGGAAACAAACCCTAAGAGAGTTATGACCCTCTAAAAATAAGGTTTTTTAATTAATAACTCTGGTAACTTTTGAGCTAGAGCGACGAGGCACGTATAGTAGAATTAATAAGGGCAATTAGTTTATGTTAAGTAATTTTTTTTTATCTATTCAAAGGCGTGCCTAGACGGACAAAATGTATGCAGCTTAACACATTTTTGCCCCAAAGTTTTTTTTGTGTATTTGGATTTTTTGTAAAAAAAATAGATTCCTTGAGTAAAGATACATAATAAATGTCATATAGTGTAACACTAAGAGCAACCGTTTTCAAAAAAAAAATTAATTAAGAGGAAGTAACATTTTGTGCACCAAAAACGTTACTTTTTAAAAAGCTATTACTTCTTTATTAATTAATTTAGGTGTTTCTGTGAAAAATACTTTTTTGCTTAGTTTTAAACAAAGAATCAGCCTGTAGCATTCAAATTTTATTGGTGCTTTTCTGGTTCCCCAATCAATATGTCCAACTTCGCCGGCCGTAGCTCCCCTACGGCTTATCTCCGGACATATACTCTATTTATTTTCATTATTAGTAACTATTTAGTCGTATTTAGTACTTTTGATTTTTATGATTGGTGCTAATATTAGTTGTTTTGACTAAGGTTGCAATCATGGTATCATTTTGAAGTTTTTCAAAATAATTTTTCTCTTGTAACTGTCAGAAATAAATTTTTGTATATTTTTTGAAAATACTTCCATAAATTTTATATAAGAAAACACAGTGATATAATTTAGTGATAAAACAAATAAGTGTATAATAAATAAGTGATAATAAATTGTGGTGAATATTTAACAGCATATAGATACTTCTAAGGTATGGACTTTATATGGACATCCAAACCAAAACACTGTTGTAAAATGTTTGTCACTTTTCTTCATTATATTTGGGCAAAGCCTCAGAACATAGATTTTATCATATTTTTATTAATAATTATAAAAAAATGCAGAAGTTTATATTCTATCTGAATGATATCATTGATATGACATAAAAATATAACCTATTTTTTCAAGTCATATACGATACTTCAAATTTACGCAAAATGTCGTTTTCCACCAGAAGATCTACTTACAAAGCTAAACTAAACCTAGTAACTTTTTTAGTTACTAATAATGAAATGAAATAGAGTATATGTTCCTTTGTTGGATTTTCATGTTTTGTGATGTAGATGGCCCCCTTTATTTTATTTTTTAAAATTATATAACAAAAGCACACACAGTGATGAAATTAAGATTTAATTAAAAACTTGTATTTTGAGATAAGAAAATTTAAATAGTTATTTATGGTACTAGTGGGTAAAGTAAGATATTGCCTATGAGAAAATTAACCTGAGGCGTCAGCCAAGCAGGTTAATTTTCGAGAGGGCAATATCGGTTTACCCTTGAGTGCCATACAAGGTTTTATCCAATAAATAGCTTAGGAATTCATATTTTTATTAAAAATTTTAATGACATTTACAAGAAAATAATTTGACAAGTAACAGTTGAGTGGGTAAAATAAATAATTATCCACTCAATAAAGTAAAAGCCACGCGGGGATTATTATTGAGTTTATCTATTTAAAATAAAGCTGGTAATTGTCTTATTATCTGTATGTATTGGATAAAATATATATTCAGTCCAAAAAAGTAGAAAATTTGAACCTACTAGATTAATTAATAATTAATATATTACAAAACTAACCAAATGCCACCCTAGCAAAAAAGAATAATAAAAACAGATCAATTTCTGATATTATATGCAATCACAAACAACTACACAAATATAAAAACGTCACAACATTTAAACAAAAACTAGACAAAACAAAACAATATTACAAAAAAGTAACCTTGTATCCGCCAGCTATTGGCACATTTGGATTGACAGAAGTGATTGGAGCCAAACTGTTAGTTCGTGGTCTTGCCACGGGTTTGGGGGCGTTAGTGTCGTCGAGGGTTTCACAAACTGAACCCGTTCGGGATACGCGAGGTAAGGGTTTGGGTGGGGAGATGTGCTGCGAAAAAAACGGGAAATTATATACATATAGACAGAGTGTATATACAATAAAAACAAAATTTGTTATAAGTTAATCAAAATGGGACAACTGCCATTTTATGTGAAAGAATCTGATCGCTTGAACCTAAAGCTTTAAATTTAGCATGACAAGTATTTTAATTAAAGGGTACAGGGAAAAACCGGCTGTCACTTTTTCTTACTTTTGATCTGAAGGCTTTTTTAAGGTTATATTCACTTTTTTGGGCACACGTTTTACTGAAAGTTTACTTTTCAAAATGTTTTGCGTGTGTGTGCTAATCTGTAAAATAATCTGCACAACAATTTTTTGAAAAACAGATAAAAATACTCTGACTTAGCATCTTTTTCCCCAGCATAGGTTATTTTCGGTCGCTTATTGCATCAGATTTAACTGCTTTTTCCCCTGTCTTACACACTGAAACGAAAGATACTTTGACTGGCTACAATATATGCGCATTAACTCAAAACTCGCATTTGAGTGACCGTTTTTCCCCTGTACCCTTCAATTGGCATATTATTTATCGAATATTTCTACGAAATTTAAAATACTCTGGGCAAAGCGTTTATAAGTTATTACAAAAAAAAAAATAGAAAAAAAAATTACCCCTATTTTGCAATCCCACTTGAAGTTAAAACAGAATTTATATTAATAAATACATACAAAATATTTTAAAGTAAAAAAATAATTATAAATCTGTTTCGCTTACCTTTTCAGTTTCTTCATTATTGAGTTTATTATTTTCTGTAACAATAATGTCATTGGTCGGTTTGTTTTCCTGATTTTTAATTTCGTCCTTGATTTTTTGATTTTCTTCAGTTATTGCATTTTTGTCCTTTTCCAAATCTTTGATGATAGATCTGATCGGATGAAATTCGGGTTTTGGATTAGGCGGGATAACCTTTGGTTCTGAGGCTTTTTTCGTGATCATTTGAGTTTCGTATTCTTTCTTTAATTTCGCTAGGTTGCCTCTATGAATCTGTTTAAAAAAGACATTAAAAACAACGAAATAAAAACTTTTTATTACCAAAAATTATATTTTTTGAAATTGAAAGAAAGAAATTGTAATAACAACATATAATATGTATATTTCTTTCATTTTTTTAAGTATATAATTAGTTTATT
The DNA here is from genome assembly GCA_958510825.1 of Brachypterus glaber. Lineage (NCBI taxonomy): Eukaryota > Metazoa > Arthropoda > Insecta > Coleoptera > Kateretidae > Brachypterus > Brachypterus glaber. The sequence continues at coordinate 23,197,842 of OY294050.1, forward strand.
TTAATCAAAAATTTGTAATCAAATGTTTTGGTGGCACGCTACCCAAATAGGAAACCTATAGCTATTTGTATTTGATACGCCTCCAAATGAAAGTGTGTTGTTTTGAATGAATGTCTTAGATAATTAATTTTTGGCTTTAATTAGGACCAACACTCTATTACAAAATGTCTATATAATTTAAAACCTAAAGACCCTTTAATAAGGAATAACAACATATAATATGTATATTTCTTTCATTTTGGATATATACAAAAAGTTTACTTACGATAATAGGCTCCTCGCCATGTTCCCGTTTACTAGGATCTAAACTAATTTTAGGTAATGGTATATTTTTGCCTTCCAACCATTGGGAAGCAGTCAGTTCAGTTTTATATCCGGGAGTGTCCGGGTATATGTCCGCATGAAAATCTCTAGAAAAAGTTTAAAAATATATGTACAAATGTATGTAACAAAATACAGTCAACTTGAACTTTTTAAAACACAACAATTTATACATGGTTATTCGCGGAAGTGGCCTATTAAAAGTTTATGGAGAACCAATAATTTTAAAAATCTGATATTTTGGACTTTGGGGTTATTGAATATGGCCAATTGATTAAAAATATTTTCATGCTTGTGCCACTTCCGGAAGTGGCACTCAACTTTGATTTTTTTAATGTAACACCCTATATATTTTTTAATTTTTGAAATCCGCATTAAATTTGCTTTATTTTGATGTTAACACTTTGTCTATCTCCGGTAGTTTTCGAGTTATTTAAGTTTTTAGCGAAAATTCAGCAAATTTAAGCACACGTACAAAAATTAATATCTCCTTGATTTTTTAAATTGGAGAAAAGTTGTTTTGTGGTTTACTTAATGATACTTAACCGAAATATTTTAAGCTGAAACAGAACCCAAAATTTATACAGGGTGTCTCACAAAGCAGGTCAAATCTAACAAATTTAAAATAGCCATAACTTATTTTTTTAATAAGTTTAGCCCTTATTTCGCCTAATTATAAAAACATTCTAAAAACCGATTTTGAGTTTTGTTGTTTTAATTATTAGTCTACGTTAAAAAGAGCCTGTATACCGAGCTGTATACCAATTTTGAACAAAATCGAAAAAAAAAAAATAAAAAAATGAACCACCCTAGTGGCGGATATTTTTTTCAGTTTTTTTATCACATTCGAAATCAGCGGTATCGAAAATACTCGTATATTAAAATTTAGGTTTTCGTCCATCTTTTTTTTTTCTCATCCTACTGTGTAATGGTAAGCTGACAATTTTTGCCCTAGGGCCAAATATTGATTTACAGTGAGGTTTTATTGACATTTTACGTCTGCCAAGTCAAAAATTGTTTGTCATCAGGTTGAGAGGAATTAACCGATGTCAAATTTAACGTAGCTTCAGATAGTTATATATTTCTAGAGATATATAAATAATAATTTAATAAATATTTTTATTTTTAGATTTTATCTTTCGACGTTGTGCTATAGCATATAAATGGCAAGGTATGACATCGTTTATTCTTAAAAAAAAGCTTTCTTGCAAGATCTTGCATTTTTTTAAATGTTATATCTTCAGGTTTATGTCTTACCTATAAGTCTTCCTGGGCACCTGGTACGTAATAGGTATCACAGAACTGCTGGTTAATTGCATAATACGATTAACCTCCCCCTGCATTACATTCAGGGCTCGTTTTGGCACCAAACACGCGCCTTTAGTCTGCTCCCCCGAGTGCCGAATGCCTTCAATCAGAAACGGGTCTTTGTCGGTTACCTCCATGTACCCGATGGTGGTGTCACCTTTTCCAGCCAGAAATAACATACCCGTGTCGGCGTCGTATAAGGGAATCAGAATTCCGGTTGAACAGTCAAGTTCTAGCGATTTTTCGGCTTCTCCAAAGTTTCTGGATGAAAAACACACAAAAAAAAACATTACAGGGACCTAAAGTAATTGTAGTAAAACACGCGAATTTTGCTTTAAAATTCATACATTTCTTTTTAAACTGTTTATCATACTTTTTTGACGCTTTGTGAGAGCCTAGATATTAAAAAGCAACAATTCAGAAGTTCAAATGATATCAGAAGTTTTCCGAGATGGAAGGCTCACGGGTTTTGCAAATTTGGATTCCCTGATTTCCCTGATCAAAACTTGGATATTTGCCTGCTTTTAATACACACAAAAAAAGTTTTTAAAACCAATATTTACGAGCAAAAACTTTAACTATGCCGGCATTCCGTTTCGTTTTTATGATTTTTTGTTTTTGTTTTTACTTTTTTTCCGTACAAATGTCGATGCATCGCGATGGGTTGGTAGAACTTAATGAATTAATACTTGTTTTTGTAATAATTTATTATGTAGACCAGAGTTTTTTTTCAGTTTTCCTGATTTCCGTGTTTTCTTTGATCTGTGGGCACAATGCAGTTACATATAGTATGCTATACTTTTTTGATTAGTTTTTTTAATCTAATATCTCGGCTCACATATGCACAGGGCCTCAATAAAATAGGTACTTTGGACTTTTTGAGAATGCAAAATTAAATTAAAATATCGACATTAGGGTTAAAAGTTAAAAATTATTACAATTTTACAAGTTTGAGACTGATTTTAAGTTTAGGACTAAAAATTGAATTAAGTGTTACAGGCTACGTGTACTGATTAAGTAAGTATACGAACCTAAGATCCCTGATGATGACCTGCCTCAGTCTTTGGGTGTCGAAACCAGTCGTCAATATCTTATTCTGATCTCCCAGCCATACCACTCTTGAATCCTTGATACTCTGGTGGCTATTTGCTGATTTTACGCATGGTTTTTCCACCCTTGGGTCCAGAATTCGGACCTGCTTGTCCTTACTAGAAGTCGCCACTAAAGTACCGTCTCTTTTCCAAGATACAGACTGTATGACTTCCGTGGGATCGGCGTTCGAGAATATTTCTTGCTCCGACATGATATCCCAAAGGGTTAGAGTTGTAAAGGAGGTGGAATATAAAAGATAGTCGGCACAAGGGTGGAAACCAACGGTTTCGACGCGTCGTTGCTTGTGTGTGAAAGTACATTCTGGGTTGGTTAGGGATTCCTGTGAACGGAGAAGAACATAAAATACTCCTAAAGTAATTACTCCTGAAAATATTAAGTTGGTCACAATTTTTCATATATTTTTTTAATTTTCTAAAAAATTTGCCTCCTATAATTTTTTTTTGTATGAACAAGACTAAAAATTTTACGCTTTCATTTTCGGGACTAAACTTGCTGTTTTTCTCCCAAGGGAAAAAAAATCACGGCAACCTTGATAATATTAAAATATTATACATACTATGTGCTTTACTCGAGGCTTTACTGATACAAAAATTAGGTTAGGTGATGTTTTGTAATAAATTCAAGAAAAAAAAAGTTACTTATTTTTTCATGAAACAAATTTATATCCAAGAATTTTTTGTCTAGGACGATTTTTGAAATTTTTTGAAAATTCGAAACTACCGTATAATAAGATATAAAAAACCTAAAAACAGATCTGGTTTCAGCGTAAAAAGTACTTAGGTATTCGAAATACATATTTTGGTTGTCCAGGAATATTAAACATGTTATCCAACATGTTATGCTAGGTCACCTATTCCTAGTGAATATTCCTAGCGCACAAACACTATGTATACTTTTTGCTTATTATGGTACTTTTTACGCTGAAGCCAAATATGTTTTTAGAATTTTTCTATATTATTATACTATTCACAGCGCCTGCGCTATTATGGTATTATAGGTAGTTTCGAATTTTCCAAAATTTTCAAAAATCGTCCTAGACGTAAAAATCTTGGATCAAATATTTTTCATGAAAAAATAAGAATTTTTTTTGCCCGCCCTCTGTCTGTCTAATGTCACGATTTTTGTAGACACGATAACTCAAGAACGAATAATCCGATCGACTTGAAATTTTCAGGAAAAATCAATCAAAAGGGAAGATCCCTATTATTTGTGAAAGTAATCCCCCAAAAATAAAACAGTTATGAGGGGTTTAACTTTTTTTTTTAATTTTTAAATATTTTTTTTTTCAAAATTTTATCGTTTTTCCAAAAAATAAAATAAAAATTTTTGATTTTTTTTTTTGAATTTTTTAAAAGTGTTTTGGAAAATGCAATTTACCATTTACTGTGAATAGTATATAAATAAAAATACGAAAGTATAAGTTTTTGAAAAGTTTATTCCTTTGCCACCCTAAAACGAATTAATATAAAATAATTTGGAATACAGATTTGAAATCAGCGGAAAAAAATCTACAAAGTATATATTTTTATTTTATTTTTTGACAAAAATTGAATTATTACTGATATCTAATAGGGTGGCTAAAAAAATTACCATTGGATTATTTTAAAACTATGTTTTCTTTTATTAAAAATCGAAAAGGTGCATTTTTTGATTTTTTTACATTCCAGCCTCGATTCCAGCTGAACCGTGTATTACATATTAATATATTAATTATATATTATATTAATTATAAAAAAATATAATTAATTGAATTCAACAGGAAATAAATATTTAATTATGCATTCACATTGCAAAGATTATTTTGTACATCCTGTTTTAAAACAGTATATTATAAAATTAGTTTTCAACTTAAGGAAAAACAAAAGCATTCAGGTTTGGACTCTTCATAATATCTACAAAAAGCACTAGTGTTGTTATGTGAACATTAATAAACCCAAATGGCTGCTTAACACTAAGTAGAATGTAAATAAATCTGTGACTTGGTTCTAAAAGGGCCAATGTCAATTTGTCAATAGCAACGTTTCACATCAACTCTGATGTAATATTTTGAAAACGCTGCTATTGACAAACTGACATTGGCCCAGAACCAAGCCACTGAAATGTTTGTTTAACCTTCTTAATTAATACTGATACCCAAATTATTGCATAAATTACCATCTTTCTAATTCCTCTATTTAAGAAGGCTTTCCCCAATTATTAGGAATAACTCCATAAAAAATATACGTTATTAATTACCTATAAAAATAAAATGAAAAATAAATATTCTTTGCAAGACTTTTGTAGAGGAAGTAATTATTATTAATGAGGGAATTCTCTAAGCCCTGGACTCTATTGTGAGAAAACCCTATTTGCTGTGCCATTGTCTAGAATACCTTTAATATCTAGAACTTACAACAGTTATTAACTATTAGTTAACATGCAATTTTGCCTTTTTCTAGAGTCTATAGAGAGTCCTCTTTAGACTCTAGAGACCTTTCTTTTGAGTATAGAGCCAGGCTAAGAGCCCTATCTGCAGGGCCGGCCTTTGAATTCGGCGCCCTGAAGCAAGCCTTGAACTTGGTGCCCTAGCAAAAAAAAATACCCTAAAAAAAAAACTTTGTCCCTGATGTTTCTAACAAAACTTGGCGCCCCACGCCAAAAAAATAGACCCTAAAAAAAGCTGTCCCTGACGGTTTCTACCGGCGCCCAACCCTAAAAAAAAAAAGATTTGTCCCTCACAGTTTCTACCAAAACCTGGCGCTCCTAGCAAAAAAAAAAAAGCTTTGTCCCTGACGGTTTCTACCTAGACTTGGCGCCCCACCCTAAACAAAAGCTTTGTCCCTGATGGTTTGTTTCTACCAAAACTTGGCGCCTCTAGCCAAAAAATAAAAAAAACACCCTTAAAAAAAAAGCTCTGTCAGATGACACAAAAAAAAAGGCTGGACTTTTTGGTCTGCATGCATGTTTCCACATTTTATTTATTTATTAGTTGAGGTTAAATAACATTTATGAGAAATAAGATAATTTACCTTATCAATTTACCGTATCAATATAAAAAAAAAACAGCAAAAAACCAAATCAACCAACGTTAACTAAAAAAAGCTAATATAAATACAACTAATGTATGTTTAATGGACGAACTCCCAGTGTATGTCTAGTCACTTTAAAAAAAAAGCTGAGGCTAAAAAAAAACGCCTCTCAATGGCGCCCCTCTAGGCTCGTGCCCTAAAGCAGGGGGTTCACTTGATTCATACAAAGGCCGGTTCTGTCTATCTGTTTTATAGAGGTATTCATTGCAAAATGTCATATTTGACATACATGGTGTGTTTAAAATAGCATCAATAATTTTAAAGGGGGATTCTACATGAGAAAATATGAAAAAAAGTTCCTATAAAAATTTGTTGTAAGGGAACTGAACCTCTTTGAAAGGAGCTAAAAAAATTGGTTTTTATTTTGATAACTCAGGAACCTTTTGAGCTATAGCAACTAGGTTTTCCATAAAATGTAAGCTCAATAAGGCCTATTATCTTATGTAATTTCTATGTAGTTATTTTACTTTATAATTACCTGTAAGCCTTCCTCGGGTATATGCCAAAGTTTGACTAGACAATCTTGAGACCCTGTAGCTAACAGTCCATCATGGAATGGGGAAAACTCCAAATCAGTCACAGTATCAGAATGACCATGGAGTAAAGGCATTAATTTGCTTTTTCTCCCACAGTCATCTATTGGTAAGACAGCCAAACTAGAACCTGCATGGTCCCAATTAAAGGCCATAAATTTTGCACTGGCAGTTATATTGTTTCCATAGGTTTGGTACGATCCAACACAAATATCTCTAACATAAGTTTCAGGCTTTGGTACGATGGGGGCTGCATTTTTGTATTTTGAGGCTTTAAATCTCCAAGCCATTTTTGTATAGTGTAGCTAGTTTTTGTTTTTACATAAAACTATGTGAATATCTATACAAGGAAGAAAACAAAACAATTACAACTGATTATACGGCGTTCGTTTGTTTTTTTCAGTACTTAAATGCATGTATGTGTAATACTTAATTTAATCACTCTATATTTTAAAATATCACGTATTTTGAACTTTTTTAAGTTATTTACTTTTTATTTAAATATTTATTTAACAATACGCCCACAAAATACACCCCTAAGCTTCACCCGACTGACAGATTCGGCAGAAACTATTGGCAACGTCGCATGTTGGCAACAATGCACAATATACTTTTTGACGCAAAATGGCAAATTTTCCGAAATTTTTCTAAAAAAAAATAAAGAATCATTAGACTGTTTATTTATAAAATATTAAAACCAGGTGTTTATTGCTTCTGAATATATTTTTTTACTAAATCTTTTTGTATTAATCGTTGTTCGGGAATTAGGGGTTTGGTTCGGGTAACTTCGGGATTGAGTCATAAATGGAAAATGCCATTATTGGAATTGGAGAAATAAATGGTGTCATTTGTTTTTAAATATGGACAAAATAAAAAAAAAACAAAAGAATGTGTGTGCATGTACAGTACAGTTATCAGCCTTGTACAAATATGGTTATGTTTCATAAATAAACACAAATTAAGGTATTTGTAAGTATATTGAGTTTGATAGACATACAAAATCTACATTTAATTGACTAATGCTAAAATAAGATTAAATCAAATGCTTTTTAAGCCTTTTTTCATTCTAGAAATGAATCAGTCAAAAATTAATATTAACAAAATTGTACCATTTTTTTAAAAATAAGATATGTACCTAAGTGGGACACAATCCCTAAAGATAACAGGTTCTATAATAATTAAATAACAATCATATTGCTTTTTGGAAGAAATCAGGCTTTTAGTAGGTAAATGACATTCAAAATTGCGAAAATCACCTGATCCTCAAAAGTTTCAAAATTATAAAAATATAAAGTCCTAGGAAATAATTTTATATACAATAATAAATTACTTAATAACTATTCAGTTTCCTTCAATCTTCAGTGGATCTGGTTTTATTAATTCTGGTGGTATCACACTCTGAAAAAGAAAGAAAAATAATTATTTTAAATCAAAAATACAATAATATATAAAACCATTATATATAAATGTTGGTAATTTATTTTGTTTTCTCATATTTACCTCAATAATAATAGGTGTAGACATTTCATAAGAAACTCCAATCGATCTTTGTACTTGCTCTGCAGCTGCCTGCGCTTGTCTTTGTCTTTGCATCTCTTCTCTCTGTTTTTTCACTGAACCTGAGTGAAACCTTCCACCTTCCCCCCTTATTCGGTTCATGGCATGCTTGTGTCTGGATTCATGAAGGTATTTGGGCCTTTCCTTTGGAATTTTTCCTGAAAAAAGAAATTTGTGAATTTATATTTTCACATAAAAAAATACCTCTTGGTTGGTATTTTTAAAATATTTCATTACCTTCTGCTTCTAGCTTTGCTCGAGCCTGTCTTCTTTTCAATATTCTTCGATATTGCTTTGCATTTACGTACAATGGTTCCTCTTCAAAAATTTCTGTACCAGGGATAGGAACCCTTTGAAATTGTGTGCTGGTACTTGGAGCCATCTAAAATTAAAAAAAAAGCTAATACTGCAAATAATATACATATTATGTATTAATACTACCGTTAATTAACGGTTTTGTAAAAAAAACGTTTCATCAAGAAAGTAATCTTTGAGAAACTATTCCCCCTCTACCACCACCTTCCCCTCTCCCATTTATTACATTTTTTTTTTTTCAAAAAGTAAAGAAATTGAAAGGAAAATTTTCTTTGAGATTTAAAGCGGTTTTTAACCGGTTATTGCTTCCGTATTTTAACCAAAAACCGGTCTGAGGTAATTTCCGCAACCGGTTAACCGAAAACCGTTTATTGCCTAGGGATTTCATGTCTATTTTTTTGTTAAGATTAAGTGAACGCCGTGTGCAATAAAATTTGCAACGAATCCGCATCTTAGGCCTAAATCCAACAAAAATTTTATAAGTAATAATTTTTTAAGTGTTACATAACATTTTTACTGATAACCCCCCCCCTCTCTGTAACGCGGCGTAACGTTTTCGAGACCCCCCAATCCCCCCCACTAGCGCATTACGTACTACTTGAAAGTTTCCTTATGAGTATGGTGACCAGAATTTGTCCGTGGAAACCCGGGACAGACATTATGGTTTTTATTCAAAAACGTGTAAACTAAAAAAAATACGTAAAATTTCCTATTTAGTGGTGACCAGATGATTTTGTTTATGTTTTTTGGTTTAGCTTTTACCCCCAAATATTTATGTCCCCGGAAATCGGGGACGTATGGTCAGGGACCATTGTTTACTCTATTTATGAGTAGGTATAATAACTGTTTATATCAGAGAAAAAGTTTGTTATTAAAATTAGTAGGTATTTGGTTTGGACTTTTACCTCATTAGTATTTCTTACCATGACTAAGTTTCCATTAGACATGGCAAGTTGATTAGTTCCTGGTGATGAAATGGTTTGTGGGACCACCGTTTGTGTAGGAGATGCAGCTGTAGCTTGCTGCACTGTAGCATTTCCAGCTGGGCTAGCATTTGCGATTTGAACCAAGTTTCCATTTATATTTAGCACTGAAAAAATATATTTAATTTTATATTTGTGTAATTTTTACACATTTTTACACTAACATACCAGTTGGTTGTTGCATGCCACTATCTAGAGACATAGGTTGATATATAAAAGTCTGCCCATCAGCTGTTTGTACAATTTGTTGGGGTTGCTGTACCAAAACTTGACCCTGTTGCAAACTACTAACTGGGACAACCTGTATTTGTTGCAAACCATGTGTTCCGGCTTGGTTTGCTATTTGAATCTGACCTCCCTGGGGAACTGTGTGTACCTAGAATTAGTAATAAATAATACACAATATAACTAAAATTTTAAACTTAATCTTGTATAAACTGTTTATACAATATTATAATAAAGAGTGTCAGACTGGACAGGTGAGTTATTGAGAAAAATCTGACGCCCCCCCACCGAACTTTTTGGGGCCTATCGTCCTTTGGGGGCCCGCCGGGTCTTAAAATTGAGAAATTTACCAACTTCCGAAAAAATGTTTTACCCCTGAAAAAAAATTGGATGACTAAAAAAACGTCCTCGCCCCCAAAAATTAAAAAAAAGGTCCTCACATCTGAAAAAATACCCAACTGTACTACTCCAATTTTCCCAACTAGAGAAAAAAGCTTTACCCCTACCAGCATTTACTGACCAATTTTCCAACTGTACCCCTCAATTTTTCTTAACCCACCCACCCATGTCGACACGAATAGTGTAAATTTTACAGAGTTAGTGTAAAATAGTGTAAATTTGACAGAATTAGTGTAAAATTGACGTTTCTTTTGAAATAACTATTTACCATGATTTGTTGTCCATTAGCACCTTGTATTACTTGGCCACCATTCATTTGCATCACTTGAACCTGCTGTGGTGTAACGCCTTGTATAACAACTTGCCCATCAGCTGTTGTAGTTATTTGTTGCTCCATTTTATTGTTTTATTATCATGAAGGTGAACTGTGAGCAAAAAAATATAATTTAAATCAATAATTACATACATAGGCACAACTAGAAGGGGGTGGCTAGGGGGTGCTTAGCTCCCTCCTTGGATTTAATTTAGCCCCCCTGGAGAATTTACCAAAGTTGCACTGTTGTAAATCTAGCTAAACCCCCAGGGCAGCCCTTTGCATTTCGGCGCCCTGAAGCAAGCCTTGGACTTGGCGCCCCTGGCAAAAAACAATTTTGACAACTGAAAAAAAATAAACCCCCCCCCCTGAAAATTTTGATGACTTAAAAAAAAGGTCCTCAACTCTGAAAAAACAAATTTACCCATATGAAAATTAAAGAAAAGGTCCTCAATTCTGAAAAAACTATTTCTGATAATTTTTTTTACGACTTGGACAGAAAAAACGCCCTTCGACGGCGCCCCTCTAGGCACGCGCCCTGAAGTAGGAGGTTCACTTGATTCATTCAAAGGCCGGCTCTGCAGGGCCGGTCTTTTCATTTCGGCGCCCTGAAGCAAGCTTTGAACTTGGCACCCATAGCAACAACAAAAAACCTCCTAAAACAAAAAAGCTTTGTCCCTGACAGCTTCTACCAAAACTTGGCGCCCCTAGCAAAAAAAAAGCTTTGACCCTGACGGTTCCGGCAAAACTTGGCGCCCCTCGAAAAAAAAACCCTACTAAAAAAAAAGCTTTAAAGCTTTGTCCCTGGCGTTTTCTACCAAAACTTGGCGCCCCTAGCCGAAACAAGAAAAAAAACACCACCAAAAAAAGAAAAGCTTTGCCAGATAACTGAAAAAAAAACTCTGACTAGGCCTTGACTAGGCTCGCGCCCTGAAGCAGGGGGTTCACTTGATTCATACAAAGACCGACTCTGATACCAAGATCTTGGTTATTTTTTCCTTAGGATAATGCAATAAAAAAACATATACTTTTGTTCTATAGGGGGTAGTTACCCCCATTACCGCCCTCATCTACGCCCTTGCGCTGGGCCATAGTCATTGGGGGAAAATATAAAAGTTGCATATTTCATAGGTTAAACATAATAAAATGATAAATTTTTAATTTTGGAAAAAAAGTGGTAATTTAAATTGTATGTATTAAATAAAAATTAATAAAAGTTGGGATTTTCAAACCTTGAAAAAATATAAATAGCTAAACCAGAATATTTTTAATTAATAAAAATTACAACTTTTTTTTGTTGAGGGTTTTTTTTAAGCACAATAGGGTGGGACCTTTTTTTTGGTCATTAACTTTTTTGTCGAAGAAAAAAGTTGTATTTTTAAGCTAAAAAATTTGTCATTTTTGACCTCCCTCCCTCGAAATCTTCTTCACTATGGCCCTGGCTGTAGTCCCTTGGATAAAAGGCCACTTGCATAGATTTTTTTTCGAATACTGTTTATACTGTTGGTAGTTATATTTTAGTCAGAATTTTGAAAAATGTTACTAGTCTATTTAACCTTGAATTTAGGTTTGCCTTGGATCATTTTGTTTGTAAAAGATGGAATAGGTACAACATAATTATTAAATTATAATACCCATTAAATTATTATAAATAGAATATTAATAAGCTTTAATTATGTAGTTACTATGTCTTACCGATAACAATTAGATAACATGCTATATTTTTTGAATGAATAGATATTTCATGAATTGATTAGGTTCCGACGAAATAAATAAATATGGAGGTTTCTTTGTTCGCCATTGCGGTAGAAAATCGTTTGAAAAAGTCGAATTTGGCTTTATATTTGATTGCAAATCAACAATAAACAATGGATTTAACCGGTACAACCCCATAAGAATATGTTTGATAATTTGTGAACTTACATTGGATATTTTAGTGAGTACTTTTCCGATGATTGGTCGACAAAATATAGACCAATGGTCGCATACACTAGTCACAAGTCTGATTCTGTATTGGTGGCGTGCAACACCACTCCCTAGCTTGCAAACTACGGTCGATGTCCTGTCAGCAATCGACGCATCCGAATGTCAAAAGCGCGCGAAAATTGTGGCCAATTACAAATCTAGACAAGGAAGCCTTTATTATTTCGTATTTTATTAATCACCAAACCTTATTTTAACGAGTTTTCAAATGTTTTGATCACCAAACAGTTAAAACAACCTCAAATCGTCATGATGTTCTGAAAAACGATAATGTGACGAAAAATACGAAAATCGTAACGCGCAGCTATATATTTTTTTTATTAAAATAAAACCATCTGTAGAAATATATTTTTAGTGATTGACATGCAAATTTTAATATTCATTAATGTCTAAATACCTATAATTTAAAATAATTAATGAAATTAGGGTCAAAAATAAATATTACTAAAAAATATATATACATTACCTATTACATGTCGCCATCAGATGGCGGCTATTCCTTCATTACGTGGCGCCATCTATATACGGATTGATAGCTTTTACAGTAATCTGTAATTTTAAAAAATGAGCGCGAAATGCTTTATCGTCGACTTAATAACGCTTTGAAGAATAAATCAATTGGTTATTCGTTATTCTTTGAATTAACGATTTAAAATTTAGACCAAAATAGGTATTGTGCATATAGGTTTCGAACCCAAAATTCTCAGCTGGAATTGTTTTGGCAAGTCATCATTCTGCAGAATAATGCAAGTTTATCTAAAAGTAAGTGGTCCTGGGGGGTAAAATCCAGAAACTGAACTTTTATATTATTACATTAAGAAATAAAGTAAGAAAGCCCTAGCACCACAGGCGAAGATTTTTACAAATTCGATGGTCTATTTTAATTTTAAACCAATCTTTAAAATTACAATTAATTAAATTTAAAGTTTCACAAAAATACAAGAAACTCAAGCGGCGCAGGTGAAATTTTTTACGCTTAAGTTATACCTACATTCTCAAATAAAAAAAACGTAGAAGGCCCCAGTGCCACAGGCGTAAATTTTTACAAACTTAATTAAGTTTGTAAAAATTCGATCGATGGTCTATATTAATTTTTAAATAGTTTTATTATTCAGAATTTCACAAAAATGAGAGATAACCCTAGGGTTACCTGCGGCACTAACTAACTTTTGAACAGGATGATTAAATAGTTATATATTTGAACAGGATGTACCCAGGTAGCAAGGGATGTTATGTTACAAGAAATTAACATCAGTTTTGGGTGTATTTTTAAACTAAATCATAACATCACATAATATTGAAAAATAACATCTATTTAACATCACATTTGCAACGTAACACGTGTGACGTGACAAACATGTTATTTAATAACAAATAATTAACAACGCTGTGAATATATCGCATGTCACATATTAACGTGGCTTTCACGTGAATGTCATGTTATTTTGCTTCTCACCGACGTTCGAAGCAAAAAAATCGATATAAGATGATGTTGATAGAGTAAATTATTATAAGGAAATTGTATACACATTATACGATTTCCAATGGATAGGGGGCTCTGCCGGGCTTCTCTCTCTCTTTATTTTTGGCCTTTCCCTTCCGGATAATTAGCCAAGCCGGGCTTCTCAAGACCACGGACACGGATTAAAGGAATATATTCTTCGCTTAATCTGCAATTTCGTATTTAGAATCTATCTGTTTCAATCTGTGATTGTTTCAATTACTGATTGATTTTAAATCCGATTTTTTTATAGGGTTATAGCGTTTTTAATGGTTTTAATTTAGAAAAAGCTAATATCCTAGGATATTATTTAAATATTAAAGTAACAGTAACGGCATCCATAAGATATTAGATATAACAGGAATGTGGATTTATGATGTCACAAACACGTTATTTTCGGGATGTCATTGTGTGATGTTATTAGGGGCGGACTTAGGACATCCCCACCATGCTACATTCTTGTTAAATGAGACTACAATCTTAACATCACATGTCACATATTAACGTGGCTTTCACGTGAATGTCATGTTATTTTGCTACCTGGGTATTTTATATATTTTATATATTTGAACAGGATGATTAAATAGTTATATATTTGAACAGGATGATTAAATAGTTATATAACTATTATTCTATTATATTATTCTAAATTTCACAAAAATTCAAGAAAGCTCTAGCGCCGCTAGCTAAAGTTTTAAAAGCTTAAATAATAAAAAAGCCCTAGTGTAACAGGCGAAAATTTTTACGAACTTAAATTTATTCATATTCTATATTAATTTTTAAACAGTTTTATTATTCAGAATTTCACAAAAATGAGAGATAACCCTAGTGCCGCAGGTAACTTTTGAACAGGATGAGATATAAACTTTAAATTTGGAATGTGCATTTACACAACAAAAAGATTTGTTTTTGCTTGTTCCTAAAAAAGGTCAAAATAGTCAATACATGGTGTATTATCATGTTCAGACTAATTATTTATACTTTTCATGTAAAATTTTCAATATTTATGCTCAAAATATTAATTTTTTTAATAATTTTGAAGAAAAAAATATCTTCAAAAAAAAATATTAAAAAATAAATAGTTAAATAGAGAATTTTAAGCTCTTTAAAATGACGTATCACAAGACCTAGAGTGCCATTTAGAATATTGTCCCCCATTGCCCCCCTGGCGCCGCCTTCCAAATTTGAAGCTTATATCTCATTCCGTTCAAAAGTTATGGGGGTGTACCATTTAAAAGAATAACCCTGTATACCTTAAAAAAAGGCTCGTTTTGTCGCCCCTTACTTCTTTTTCTTGGAAGGAGGCTTCAGCCTCCCTGATTATATCATGAAAAGGCGTATTTAGAAAAAAATATTTTCCTACAAATTTTACAATTATTTTATCCTGGGGGGGGGTAATTACTCCTCATTACACCTCCCCCCCCGTGAATCAGCCCATGTAAAGAGGGTAATATTATTACAGTTAAACGTTTTACTTTGTCCAAGGAAAGTCTTGCGTTGATTCCCCCCCAGTTGGGAAAATTAACGAGTTGGTGCACCAAAGGCCATGGCCTTTTTTTTTGGTCATTAACGTCGTGTAAAAAGTTGGGATATCTTCAATATATTTTCCTAACTTTTTACCCCAATGTATTGGGGTAAAAACTTGGAAAAATCTTAATCTCTGGGTGATAAGGAAAAATAAAAAAAAAGTATTTAAGCCTTAAAAGACTTTATTAATGCAAAAACCATCCAAGTGACATATTAACATTAAAAAAATCACTAAAAACATTTTTACATTGACAAAGATGTTTTTCACAAAAAGGCCACATTAAATATTCATATAGAGAAAACATACTAAAATATTTAATAAATTTTTACTATGCAAGCTTTCTGTATTTTTTTTATTTCAATTTTATAAATCTATGTTACATGCAAATGTTATCTATATTACATTAAGTTATGGTTTTGAGGCCTAAATCACATTACATATACCTAGTTATATAACAATATTTAAAAACAAATTATTTGTATGAAACTTTAAAAACTTTAATTGACATAATTGATCAAAAATATCATTATCTTCAATAAATCAACGTTTACTTTACCCTTAAGAAAAAAAAAGAATAGAAAAAGGCTTCACTTAATATCATGCAACCCTTTTCTTACAATTAATTTAACTAAACAAAATGAGATAGGTATGTATATCAATAGTATATTATGCACCTAGTATGCGAACTAAGTCTTTAGTGTTTGGAGACTGAAGTTTTTTTGCTGAGACGGAGTCGAGGCAAAAAATCAGTCGAGAACACTTAAGACAGTTCGCATACGTGATGCATATACTAATTTTTCTACTCCCTATAGCTACTAACTCCAAATATCAGTTAAAAATAAAGTTTAAAAATTATTTTGACCTAGCTATCACTTTGACAAATAAGTTTAAAACAGTTAGTAGTTGTCTCAAAAAAATTCATTATTGACCGTTGTCAATAAACAATGCTTAAAAACGGTCAATATTGAGTTCACTGATTTTATTATAGATAATATATAAACTAGCACTTAATTAGGTAGTAGAAAAACAAAATTTCTATGATTGCTATATCTGATAATGGAGTACCTATAGGTAGTATACTAACGTCATTTTTATCAGGCCAATTATGGACCGCCCATAGTAAAAAAAAAACTTGAAATTTCCTTTAAAATTACGTCTTACACTTTAAATATGATTTTCTGTCAGCCGCGATATTTTTATTTAAAAATTTAGATTTATACAAATATGATTATATTATAATAAATTAAATTCTCCTAGGATGTCAGCAGTTTGCCGCGGTAGAAGCTCCCATCTCGGCAAGCTACTGACGTCATACATATTTTTTTTTAATTTAAACATCTTGACTCACAAACTGTAAGTCACATAGTGAATCAAATTTAAAGTATTAAAAAATAAAAAAAGGTTACGGATTTTGTATTATGGGCGAAAATACTTATATCAAGAAAAAGTGGGACGCAAAAAGGAACCTGTAAGCCGATTTTTACTTTTTTAGTGATGTAGATTAAGGTTTTATAATATATACTCTGTCTGAAATACAACGCAGTGACTCATTTGCAAAAGTGTAGTAAAAGGCAAAAATCATATCAATTCTGGACTTCGTCTGAGGGGAATAGCAGCATACTAGTCCGGTTAAAAAAACAAGTTGGTCTCTACAGGATCCAGTAGATTCCGATTCGTTTTCTACTGGTCTCTACTTGTTTCTTTCAACAGCGACGTTTTAGTTATTAGTCACTCCGTTGTATTTCAGCCATAGGCTATAAGTTAACATAATTTGACAAGCTAAGTCAATTTGACTTTAAGTTAATTATTCATTTTACTGATAGTAAAATAATAGTTATTTATGGTACTAGTGGGTAAAGTAAGATATTGCCCATGAAAAAAACGAGGCGTCAGCCAAGCAGGTTAATTTTCAAAAGGGCAATATCGATTTACCCATGAGTGCCATACAAGGTTTTATCCAATACATAGCTTAGGAATTCATATTTTTATTAAAAATTTTAATGACATTTACAAGAAAATAATTTGACAAGTGACAGTTGAGTGGGTTAAATAAATAATTATCCACTCAATAAAGTAAAAGCCACGCGGGGGTTATTATTGAGTTTATCTATTTAAAATAAAGCTGGTAATTGTCTTATTATCTGTATGTATTGGATAAATAATATTTGACATTAAAATTGACAGGTTTTGATTATCCAATTTAAACAAAACAATTTTAAGTGTCCCACTTTTTTCCGATAGAAGTGTAGCTATTGGTCTATTTTTTTTTTTTTCAAAAATAAACGTTAAAACAGGTCTATTTGGGTCATTTTTAAAAACTATTTTGTGAGTTAAAAAAAGATGTTATAAAAATGAATGATCTTTCTAGTGTTCCCTCCATTTTATTAAGGGGTTTACTTTTTTTAACTAAAAAGTAGTTAATTTTAGGAACAAGCAAAAACAAGCTTTTATTTATGCCAAAATATTTTTTGTAAAATTTTTATAAAAAATTTCAGTAATATCAGGAATCGATTCTTGAAAAAGATCTTGTTTATGCCAAATTTAATTTTTTTATTCTAAAACGTGATATTTTTGATCAATTTATTTCTTTTATTACTTGGTCCAACTAACATTTTGTTTTGTGGCAGGTTGCTCATAACAGTCAATAGTGCAGTCAAAAGGTTTTCAAGTGTTTGGTGCAAAAAAATATTGTTTCCTCGACGAAAATTCTAAAGGAAAAAAGAAATTACATAAGTGTTTTTTGCACCATAACTCGCATATTAGAACGTTGTCTAAAAGTTCTGAATTACCCAAAATTATTTTTAACCAAACTTTTTTCATAGGCATATCCAGATTTTTGGACGTCTTGTTTAAGAAAATTATTTTAAATAATCACAAATTTATTTTGTATACCCTGCTAATGTATTTTTTATTTTATTTTTACAACATAAAATACACAATTTGTTTTTTCCTTGTACTGGAAAACAAATCACAATTTTTCCAAAAATAAACTTTTGGGAACTCTTTTGGTTTTTGTAGATAAAAAATCTGATATGCTATGAGCTGCAGCTCATAAGAAACCATTAGCAGATTGCACAGAGTGACCCAGAAAATACTCCCTATCTTTTTCAAAATGAAAGTTGTAAAAAAATTAATGTTTACGACTTTTTCAAAAATTCCACATAAAAAGCAGAAAAGACAAAAAACGAATAAAAAAATAGGTTACATAATTTTTGTCAACACGATTACTCTTTAACATAGAGCCTTTAAATTTTTTAAAAAAAGTGTTTCTTTTTTACCTTGAGATCTCGGCTGAGATTTTTTTGTTAAAAAATGTCAAGTCAGATATGGATCACCCTGTACATGAGTAAAACAGTTAAATATTGTAGCATTTCAAAAATGCAGCTTCAAAAGTTCAGTCCTTATTTTTTTAATTAATGAAGCGACCTGAAACGTTATGCTGAAAACGTTTGTTTTGCAACATAATGTTTGAGACTTTTTCAAAATTTACTAGCAAAAAGTTTGATATTTTGAATATGGATAATGTCCATTGGACATTTCACTAAATAATTCTTACTAATAATTAAAGATTGTCCTAACTGTGTGCAGTACCTAATTTGGAGAAACATTTAAAAAATAACAGTTGCAAATTTGGTTAATATACTGACAAACACTATTATTAACATATAAAGAACTTTCACTTTCGGGTTTAGACCGTGTTAATGGATTTTCACTTTCCGACGTTTCGTCTCTTACTACTAGAGACATCTTCAGGGATTAATCTGAAACTAAGTTTCGAATCAACTTGTTTCACTATTTATGACGAGTTGTGGTTATTCACCCGTGACGAGGTTTTTCCTATCAAAGACTTCCATATTGCAGGTAAGTGGTAACCAGTGTCCCGATTGATATTGTTAGGATGCTTGATGATTTCTATCGATTCCCGTATCTTCCTTGGCATTTTTCTGTTTTCTGTTAATATTTGTTTTGTTTCAGACAAGTTGATTTTATGACCTGTTTCATGTACATGTTCGGCTACTGCCGATAAGGAAATTTGTTTCTTTCTTATATTGCGCTCATGCTCTTGAAGTCTTGTAGAAATTTTTCTCTTAGTTTCACCTATGTAAACCGTACCACAGGAGCAGGGTATTTTATATACGCCTTCTGAACTCAGGGGTATTTTGTCTTTTGTTGAAGTCAAACATTGACCTAATTTTTGGTTGGACCGAAATATAGGCTTAATATTTGACTTCTTCAAAAGTTTACCTATTTTATCCGTGATACCGCTTACATAGGGAAGTATAACTTGTGTCTGTCTGTCATTGTCACTATTGTCCTGTTGTTTGGGTCTGGGATTTCTGTATTTGTATATGGTCTTATTAATGTCTTTTTTGGTATAACCGTTCATGGTCAAAGCTTTGGTTAGTTTAAGGAGTTCTGTGTCTAGGGAATTCTTGTCTGAAATCATGAAAACCCACACTGACAGATACCTAAACGCATTTTCACATCACCATCCCTCTCAAAAACGCCCGGTAGTTAATTCACTTGTTCATAGGGCTTTCATGATTTCAGACAAGAATTCCCTAGACACAGAACTCCTTAAACTAACCAAAGCCTTGACCATGAACGGTTATACCAAAAAAGACATTAATAAGACCATATACAAATACAGAAATCCCAGACCCAAACAACAGGACAATAGTGACAATGACAGACAGACACAAGTTATACTTCCCTATGTAAGCGGTATCACGGATAAAATAGGTAAACTTTTGAAGAAGTCAAATATTAAGCCTATATTTCGGTCCAACCAAAAATTAGGTCAATGTTTGACTTCAACAAAAGACAAAATACCCCTGAGTTCAGAAGGCGTATATAAAATACCCTGCTCCTGTGGTACGGTTTACATAGGTGAAACTAAGAGAAAAATTTCTACAAGACTTCAAGAGCATGAGCGCAATATAAGAAAGAAACAAATTTCCTTATCGGCAGTAGCCGAACATGTACATGAAACAGGTCATAAAATCAACTTGTCTGAAACAAAACAAATATTAACAGAAAACAGAAAAATGCCAAGGAAGATACGGGAATCGATAGAAATCATCAAGCATCCTAACAATATCAATCGGGACACTGGTTACCACTTACCTGCAATATGGAAGTCTTTGATAGGAAAAACCTCGTCACGGGTGAATAACCACAACTCGTCATAAATAGTGACAAAAGTTGATTCGAAACTTAGTTTCAGATTAATCCCTGAAGATGTCTCTAGTAGTAAGAGACGAAACGTCGGAAAGTGAAAATCCATTAACACGGTCTAAACCCGAAAGTGAAAGTTCTTTATATCTTAATGGCCGTGAAAGCTTAAAATATAAAATACTATTATTAACTCTAAAAACGCGTTATTAGTAAAAAATGTAACCATTAGTTTAAATTAAATATATATATTTTTGTACTTATAAATCAAATTAAACCCATTAATATACAATATATATTTTATAAATAAATGAACACGAAAAAATCAATTGGCGCAGTCGGTAGTTTTTTTTTTAATATTAAAAAAATCGATGTTATGGTGTTAACTCAAAAAAAAATGTATAGAAAATTTATAACTGCCCCAAAGTTTTAAAGCAAAAATTATTCTCGTTATAAATTTTTTTAACTCACAGTATGTGCATTTACAGTACCTATGTACCAAAATGCACCTTTTAACCGCAACTTTTTCGAAACATGGAACTTTGAAAGGGCAAATTAAAATTTCTTGGAATTGCAAACAAAAGCTGTTTAAAAAGTTGAGAATATGCCTCTTAATAACTCCATGCCACTAAATTAGACAGTTTTTTATAGTTGGTTAAAAAAAAAATGGAAAAGTGGGGTAATAAAAAAATTATTACATTGTAAATTGTTTTTTCCATTTGAGAAATATTTGTTTACTTGTCATTAAATGTCATTAAATTTAGGTTAATTTGTCAAATAGCATTTAAATAGTCCACATTCACACAACTAAGTTTGGTGGAAAACATGAAATTTTAGTTAACCCTACTTTTTCACTTTTTTAAAATCGATTTTAGAAAAAAAAATGTTGATTTTTTCGAGTTCAAAAAATACAACTTACATTTAAACACCGAGAAAAATCCGATAGGTTAATGGTTACCTAAATACGTTAATTCTATCACCAATAGTTTGGTTTTAACACCTCATTTTTTCTAATATATAATATATTGACATACGACATATGATACTACACAGTCTTGTGTAAAACACTAATAATATTTATATATTAAACTAAATACCCATATACGAAATATTTTTCAAATTTTATGATGTTTTCAAAGGGATATTAAAAACAAATAGCATTATTTAATGTAACTTATTCAATTGAGACGAAGTAATACAGTGTATGTTAAGTTTTTTTTACGTTACAAATTTGGCGCCCATCGTATGCCTTTCGGATTGAATAACGCCTAAAAATTAGACCTTGTAAAATAAAGTAAGTAACCCAGTTATTTTTTTGTATTTCTTTTTTTTTTAATTAAAGTATTATTGTAGCTAATTTAAAAATTAGCGAATTGAACCATTTTATTTATTTAAATACGAATAAAAATATTTTCAAGCTCACGAGACCGAGTGGTTGGTTCAACCTCATCTCACTATTATAGAGCCAAGATTATATTTTTTACGTAGAATGACACTATATAGTCTTGACCAGTAGTGCAATATTTTTACTCCCTACTTACTAATAAATTCTTGCAGTGGTATGGCAAGCGTATTTTTTCCAAAAATTTGAAAAATATTTTATATACATATTTTATACAAATCTATTCCATAGTGCAGCCTTGATATCAATAGTTTAAATCTTAATAATACAAATTCTAAGGAAGTACTTTTTTGAATTTATATTTTTTTGATGTAGAATTACCAATTAATGTTAAAACAAGCAACAAAATAAAACCTAAGGCGAAAAAAATAATTAAATAAAAAACTACAACCTCATTTAAGCGTTTTCTAGATATGGTAACTAATATATTTAAAAACCAACCCATATAATATTAATTATGAACAATATTTACAATTAATGCAGTGTATGTAGTTTACAGAAGTTTTCTTTCATTAGGTCACAACAAACTTGGCGTCCAAACGTATGCCTTTCGGCTTAAATAACGCCGCACCAATTTTACATTGAACAACGAAAACTTAACTGTAACTCATAAAAAAAAACGAAATAAAACCTAGTATATCCAAAAACAAAACTAAATAGTTAAGCTACTCCAAATTTTATATTTTGTCTTATTCAAAAAAACAACTAAAGAAACAAAAAAAAACTTTTATAGATACATATGAGGTAAGATATTGTGCTGATTTAATTAAACAAAGTTAAATATGAGAGATACAGAGATACATTTAAAGTCTGTGCAAAGCTGCACTCCTTTGCAAATAAACTTTACACTACGATATTTCAAGAACGCTTAGACGTAGAGACGTAAAAACCTTTGATCTGCATTCCAAGTCCCTACATCAAAGGGTACTTGAAATAACGTAATGTAAAATTGTTTTGCAAATGACTTGCATCTTAATTCAACTTTATTAGACATATTATTGAGGGTGTTTCAAAAATATGTTTTAATTCAAGGAGTGATATTACATAAATTAAAAGTAAACTACTATTAGAAGTATAGACTTTGGCCCAAAGTGACTCCTTCTTTTTGAAGTAGAAGTCACTATAAAATCCATATACTTTATATTTTCTGTTAAGTTGAAAATTAAAATAACAAACACTTTTATTATTTTTATTGAGAAAAAGATTTTTATGTAAAATCACCCCATAAAATTTTGTAATCTATTTTTAAGTCACCCTGAACATGTATGCAAAAAAAATGAAAATGCTTAATACTGCAAAACGAAAAATTAACTATAGGCCAGTCTTTACTTGCAAAAAGACAACTATGAAATTATATGAGTACTACAAAAATATACATAATATTAGGGTCCCTCTATCGATTTTAACAATAAATCAGCTGAACAGTTGCAAGCACCATGTCAAAACATCGGCACTAGGCACTAATTTGAAACGTTATGAAGTAGAAAGTTGTGTGAATAGGCAACCATTAATACACTGCGTGTTGAATAATTTATTAAAGTTTGAAAGTCTGTATCTCCAAAACTTTATATTCTAGCAAAAACTGTATATTTTTTTTTGTAGAGCTTAAAAAGAGCTTTTATTTGAAATATTATTTTTTGAAATCGGTTTATAAATAAGTGACTTATGCTAATAAAACATTTTACTGCGTTAAACGCTAATATCCCGAAAACAATCTATGTTAGGAAAAAATAGTTTATAACATTTTTTGAACAATTTAAAAAAATCTTTCATAAAAATACTAAATAGGCGTTTTACCCCATTCTTACCCCCTTACCTCCAATAGTTTACCCCAAAATCTAATCAGCTCTTCGAAATATGATAAGAAACAATATTCAAAAAAACGCTTATCAATATCTTTTTTAGAAATGAAGTTAGCGAGTTTACACCCAGACAGACAGACGGACGCATTTTTAGTTACTGATTTCGACTCAGGAAGGTCTTTCTAAAACATCGAGAATATGAAAAAAACATGGTCAAAGATTTTGACTTTTCAGCAAAGATTTCAATACATCGTCAGTCTTAGTAGTACTAAGTGCCGATGTAACTTGGGTAAAGTTTAACGTAAAAACCATACTGGGACCCTATATAATATATTCCACACTAATAAGCGCATGTTCTGATGAGGTCCAACAAAGTCAAAACAGCTATACTGCCGTGCCAAGACAAGATGTCGTACTAAAAAAACAAAAAACAAAAAAAACGAATTTTCGGTTCCATTTAACAAGGATCTCGGAAATGAATAAACAGAAAATCCGTTTTTTTTTGTATATACGAATTTTGTCTTAGAGCGGCAGTATACAGGATGTATTTGAAATAGGTTCCGAAATTTTAAGGGGTGATTCTACATTAGAAAATATGACTATATATATGTCTAAAAATGCTTCCTAAGGGAGCTACGCGCCTTTGAAAGTGATACAGGGATTTTTAAAAATGCACCATTTTTAAACGACCATAGTAGCTTTAAAAGCGATTTTTCGACCTCCATGTATAGAAACTTTTTTTCTTAATTTTTGATATAGAATAACCCTGCATGCACCATTGAAATTTTAGTTTTCAACATTTTAGTATTTAATTTTTTGTCCTCGGACCGTGAAATTTCACCTTCAAATTAATTTTTCTCGAAAACGGTTAATCTTACTTATTTTAATCTAAGCATTCGTATTTCAAAAATAAAATCACAAAAAAGTTACACAGAGAAAAGTTTGAGACAAAAAACTGATAACCCCCCCCCCCCCGTTTCACACACCCCTTGTTAAAATAATTACATGAAAATGACATACGAATATAGGCTTTATTAAGGTTAGTTTACGTGCAAAACCTTGTTGCTATATCTCAAAGGCTCCCCGAGTTAATAAAATCTGATTTTTTTAGCCACTTTCAAGGGGCTCAGCTGCCTTACGACGCATTTTTAGACATATATTTATAGGAACTTTTTGTCATATTTTCTGATGTAGAATCATTAGGGACACCAAATCTAGGTTTTAAGTTAGCAAAGCGCCTTGCCTAAGACCTAGATCTAGTGTCCCTAATCATTCCTTAAAATTTCGGACCCTAATTTAAATACACCGTGTATAAACAGTGACTAAAGTGGAGAAAATTTAATAAGAGATATTAGACGTGCCCCTAATAGGTCAGGAGATCGAAAATTCCAATCACAAGTGGATTTTTTTTTTCGGTTGCAATGGTTAGTTTGGACTTTGGTCCAAGAAAAACATTTTCTCTACCTAATTTGCATATTTAGTGACATTCCCGGCCTATAAATCTAACGACTCTAACAGAAAAACATTATTTTTTATTTTTTCCATGCAAAAATACCAATCTCCTGTACTATCAGTACAAAATTTTTGTAAGAATTTTAATATGAATTTGGCAACTACGTAATTCGCTGTTTTTTATTAATTTATATATTATAAAATACACACCCTGTGCAATATATTAAAATATAAGCAACATTATAAATTCTAAGTTGAATGTTTAAAAATTGCAAAAATTATCGTTATTGATATTTCTCAAAAATTCTAATATAGATATTTTAGGATAGTTATACTTTTTGTTAAATATTTTAACTATTTTCTAATAATATTGTTCTGAGATTAAGGCGACATATATATATCATTTTTAAAACTATTCTACTATATATAATATTTTGATCTATTCTATCAAATAAATAACAAAAAAGATCATTTTTGTTACAACATAGTAGTTTAAAGTTTTATCCAATACCTTCACAAAAATATAATGGCTACTCAAAACATAAAAGTGGTTACCTATATTGCCCTATTTCGTTAGAAAGTAGTAACTCCATGTCGCATAGCAGCGTTTTTAAAATATTACATCAGAGTTGACGTGAAAACGTTGCTATGCGACAAATGGAGTTACTGCTTTCTAGCGTAGTGGGGCAGTATAGTCTAAGAGCTGGTGACCATAATAATTTTATTAATTTCTCTCTGCTGTATTTTTTCTTCAAGTAGATTCAAATTAAGATATTTCAAAATCGCCTAGTCCTGGAGCCGGTTCCCTTGGGTGCTGAGTCAAACACACTACATTAAATATACTATATAAAGTACCTCATTTCACCATCTTTTTGGGGCCATTACATTAAATGTAATGTGGTTGACCCTGTACTTAATAATATATTTATAGAGTTCCTTATTTCACCACCTTTTTGGGGCTTCTAGCACCAAAATTTGGGAATTTTATTACATTTTTATTAGGCAATTTTCACAGTTATGCAGAACTATTCTGCAGGTAAAAACAGTCTTTAAAAAGTTCATTTGACATCTGCCAATTGTAAAAATTTTCATTTAATCAAAAACTTATTTAATAACATGAATAAATGCCCGTTTCTTTAAAAATTTGAACATGACATATGTCAAAAGCACTTTTTATAGACTGTACCCCTTGTTCCCAAAATTATTATGTATAACTATGACTATTTTGAATACTAAAATGTAATTTTAAGGTAATTTTTATGTCTTATTAACTTATTTTCATTCAGTATTAATAAAATTTACGAATTTAGATCTTTTTTATTTCAAAAATTAAAAATGTCAAACATGAATTTATTTTGTCAAAATAAATTTACATTAAATTAAGTATTATTATTTATATAAATAACTTTTAAAGATTTAAAATGTTAAAAAAATGTTTCAAAAAATAGTCCTACAAATACACCTCCAGATTCGGATATATCGAAAATACACCTCTCTGTCGGTGTATTACGTGTGAAAATAGGTTAATTTTAATGTAATAAATGTAATGCATATGACTAGGAAAGTTTAAAATAGATATTTTGGGTACCTCATTCCCACAGCTTTTGAAGCTTCCAGCACTCAAAAGACCGGATCCAGAACCTGGCGATTTGCAAAGAGCTTAATTTGAATGTACCTTAAGACATATATAAAAAACAGCCGGGAGAAAATAATGAAATAAAAATGGTCACCAGCGGACTAATAATAGTGTATAATTTTCATGATTTTTAATTTTAGTTTTATTGGATTACACACTGTGTAGTCCAAAAAAACTAAAATTGTGTAATACACAGCCACAGGCACTGAATTCGAATTATAGTTATTTATGAACAAAGTGCACAAAATGATTTTTTACTGGATGAGTGGGCAGATTCCAGGACGAGCCATTAGCCGAGATCTAGATCTAGAAACCTACAAACCCAGTAACGAACGTATGTAAACGCGTTAACAGCGAAATTTAAACGGCGGCCATATTTAAAAGTTCACAACAATTTTGCTAGATGACACTACTAGCTGGCGGTCTTCTGGCACTATAAAATTCAATCAATCATTCTCCGCAATTGTACATATGACTGGTACCCAAAACGCTAAAATTTATAATAAGGGGTATTCCAACAAATCGTGACATGACTGGATTTAAATAAAATACATATTATTATTAGCTAGCTTAAGGAGTTCTGATACCACCTGTGATAATTTGATATTACCTGTGATAATTTTAAAATGTATACTGTGATAGAACCGTGCAAACTATATGCGAACTCAAAGCAATAGTCTCATCGTTTTTACAAACGCTCACTATTGCCAACTACAATAATATAATAATAATAAAACGCCTAAAACGAAAAAGCACGCAACAAAAATTGATTTTTTTTGCATGAATACAAGGCTTTTCCAAAATTTTGATAAGATTAAAATGGGAAAGCAATACTGGGACAAAAACTGAAAGTGTACCCGTCAAAGTACGCTCTCGGTATTGCAATACATTGTCAAGATAGGCAGTTTATAATGAAAAAAATATAGGGACTTTTAATGTAACGTAAGCAACGAACTCTCTTGTAACGTAAGCAATAGATATTTCATCTGTTAATACATAACTCAGCAATTGTTAAAGATATTAAAAACAGTTTAGCCTGATTTCCTTAATATTTTCAAATTCACATTTAGTTTTAAAAAGATTTTATTTTCTGGAGAAACAGACATTTAAATATACACGTACTTAAGTCAAAATCTATGTCATAAAATAGAATGTAAGCAACATTACATAAAATTATAAATTTATCACAATTTAAAGTTATTATATTAATTATTAATATATGTTTTGTTACTTTGTTATTTACTAAAAATAAATGTTGTATTTATATATTATGTATTTTAATATAATTGACAAATTTATACATTTAAAAGTTAAATAGGCCTAATATGTAACGTAAGCAACGCTGGAATTACCCATAAAATTTTAAACCCCTCGTAAATTAGAAATAGATTTCTATAGTACACAGTCATATCATAAAATTTTGTGAACTGTTAAATTTGGCCGCCATATGCTGTATATTATGTAAAATTCCCGCGCTAGTGTGTTCAAAAACAATTTTGTAAAAATAGTGTGCAAATATATTGCGTCCCAGAGTAGATCAAATATTGTGGTGGTATTGGATAAAATGAATTAACTTCAATAACTTTAAAATCAAATATACAGTTATATTGTACCTTAAAAAGAAATAAAAATTATGTACAAAAGAATTAAAAATTTTGAATGATCACAGAATAAAGATCTTTATATCAACAATTTAAAATAAATATGTACAATAGTTTGCTGATAAGAATAAATCGAACAAAAAAACTACTTTGAGGAACTAAATTATCATTTAGAAAATGAAAAAAGAATAACATCAATATTTTAGTGAGAACATGCATTGAAAATGGACAATTTTTGTTTGTGTAGAAATTCTGAATTAGAAAAAACTTTAAATTAATTTCTGAATACAGATGTTTTCTTTAAAATGTAATTGTAAAAGAATAAACTCTAGAGTTGGACATAAGTTATTTAAAGAATAAAAAATTTCCTATAAATTCAAAATTTTTACCCAATATTATATTAGTTACCCAAACAGAAATATTCAGTATTTAAGTTAGTCATTTGCAGTATTATTTTGCCATTATTTGAATAACTTGTATAACACTTGTATCTATTTTAAATTTCGTACTTCAAATAATGATACAGTAAATACAGCGTGATTCACCTAACACAAATCACGCGTTTTTTGACGTTATTATTAAAGTTAGGAAAATAAAAAGTTTACCAGTTAATATGGACCTAATAACCTACAATTTCCCCTAGACAAATGTTTTTTACTTTTTTTTTATTTTCGAGCTAGAACACATTTACTTCTTTTTAGCATGCTAACATTTTTAAATGCCGAAATTAAAAATATATTTCTTTTTTTCTTTATCATATAATTGTTTTTACTAAAAACTTTAATTTTCTATTAATATTTTTAATTTTAAAAAATCTTAAAAAAGGTTACTTTTATTTTTGAATGACGATAACGCAAAAAAGTAGGTTGCTGTGAAATTAAAATTTCCAAATACGATTTTTATAAAATATGACATTAAATGCCCAATCTGGTAAAAGACTCGCAAAGAAATAGATTTATTTGATAAGATTTAAATATTGAAACTAATCAATCTTGTAAACTATTATTTATATTCTCTTCAAAACTGGAGCGATTTGGGCAAGGCATGGAATTTTGTAGAAGACTGGTTTTTAGGATTCGGCCCGGAATTCGGCCGTTTAGATTACAATAAACATAGTACATAATAAACGCTTACACCTAAAAATGTTACAGATTATATTGAACTTTATCAAGGTCTCTTTGACATTTATTTGTCAAATATTATTATGACATTACTTGTCAAAATAATTCACATTAGTTATGCCGCAGCTTACAAATTATCAAAAATGTATTATAACAGCAAGAATAAATGACGGGATAAGTGTACGTGAAATAGCCACTGAATTAAATGTTGCAAACAGCACTATAATGCGAGCAAAGAAAAAACTTGAGAAAACTGGACAGATTAGCAGAAAGCGGGGTTCTGGTCGAAGTAGAATGAGTAGTGCAGAAGAAGATATGCAAATAATGAATTATCTGCGGGAAAACCCTTTCCATACCGGAGTCAGAGCGAGGGAAGAAACTAACTTTCCTGGGTCATAATGCTGAAGAATTACGACAGGGCATCATTGAGGCTTGGCACGCAAAAATTACACCAAATTACGCAAACCAACTGTTAGAATTACAAAGAGGATTTTTTTATTTTTGATATCTTAAAATAAGTCACTCTTGATGATGTTTTTTTTTTCTTTATATTTTTGAAGACACTATTTTGAAGAAAAAAACATTATTCCATGAACCGTAAGAGTTGTACAAAAAGCGCTTAGTGTTTTGGGAGTTTAAAATCAAGCAGGGCAAGTTATAAAGAGTGACTTTTTTTGAGATCAAATCAAAAATAAAAAATAAATTCCTCTTTGTAACTCTATCTGGAGACATACTGTATAAATATCATTTATAATAAAATTTGTTAACCTTTTTGCTTATAAGCATATATGCTTAAAGACAGTTATAGGACTTGCACTATATAATATAGACTGTACTTTAACCTTACTTAATTATTACGGAAAATGTCAGTGTCAATCTTAGTAAAGTACATATACCACAACTAAAAATTTAAAATGTTGGGGACCTCAGGGTTCTGTGATGTGAGCGTTTTCTATGAAAATGATGGTACCTAAAATTGGTTTTACTACAAAAATTGTCGGAAAACGTGAAGATCCCAATATAGGCTTTTATAAAAGGAGCTTGACCAGAGTGAAATTTTTGTAATTTTACACAGTGGAGACATTTATTTCGTTAAATAGACATAATTTATAATGCACCTTAGATTAAAATAAAATTATTCAATAAATTGCCACATCAACCAGAAAGTTATGTCTTTTAAAGATTTGGTATACTCGGCGCATTATCTATCTGAGTAACAAATTGGATCAAGGAAGCTATGATTAGTGGTTTAAAAATGACTTTTAGTAATATTTTTGTAGCCCATTGTGCTTTTGATAATTTTTAACATTTAGGTTAAATTGACTGTCATTTTACGTCTTACAAATAATAACAAAATCTGTTTAAAAAGTAAAACTTTGTTCAAAATTATAATAAAAGTAAGTTTTTATTCATAAAGTGCTATTATAAACTTAAATTTAACATTACCTGAATAAAATTACGGACCAGTATTATTTTAACCAAAAAATTATCTGTTAAAGTGTTTACTTCAAAAATTTATAGAGCACTGCATTATATTACTTCATTTAAACAAAATGTTTATAGATTGATGCTTTAGTTTTCTTTTTATGCACTTTTCTTGTTATTTCTTCTTGCTAAAGCAAATTATTTGATTTTTTTATAAATGTCAAAATAATGTCTTGATTGACAATAAATTTTAAACAAGATGAAAACCTTACATAAGGAACTAAATATATTCTGCCAACCAAATAACAAGAAACAAATGACCATCAACTCAGATAGATAATGCGCGGAGTTTATTTTCTTTAACCTTTTTGAGTTTTTGGACTAACTGTTTTCTTCATGAAGATTTCCAAAAATCGTGCTTTGTTAAATTTTTTATTCTAACAATAAATGTTGGATTAAATCCAATTCAAATCTTGGATGTTAAATTTAACATGTTTTTATGAACGTTGACAGCAGCAGAAAGCTGCAGCTAAATGAGTGACCTTACGTCGTATTTGAACATTTTAATTTCACGTCGATCTATTTTTTTACGTTAGCGTGAAAAAAAGTTACATTTTTTAAAATTTCTTATAATTAAAATTTTAATAGAAAGTTTTTAGTAAAAAAAAAACAATTATAATTTTATCAAATGCCAAAAAGAAAAAATATATATTTTTTAATTTTGGCATTTAAATGTTGTATTTCTAAAAACGAAAAAGAGTAGAAAACTTTTTTCTAGGGGAAATTGTAGGTAATTAGGTCCATATTACCTAGAAATTTTTTCGTAACTGTAATAATGTCAAAAAACGCGTCAAACCAAACGTGAATCACCTTGTAGTAATTTGTTTCCAGATTCCTACATTTAAAAGTCCTGGATAAAAACATCCAATAATGGAAAAACAACAAATGTACTATTTGAATACTAAATTTTTTTGTTAGGGTTATGAAACCTACTTAAAAACCCGATAGTTTTGTATATAAATTACCCATTTAACTAGTCTAATAAATCCAAAAATATTATTTATATATATATTTAAATATTCTTTTCACTACACATCTACAGCTTTTAGCTTCAAATACAAGATTTGGAAATAACTTGAAAGGTGTTGGTACAGCAACTTGACATAGAGTAACAAAAAAAAACAACCATAGAAGAATGTTACTTTTTTCAAACTTTATATACCAATTTTAAATCCAAAATACTATTTTGCTTTAGAATAGGTTATAAAAAAGATTTTAACAATTTTTTATACAGATGGATAGTAACATATAAATGCTTATTAAAAAGTAAAGATAGTCTATTATTTTTAATAAAGGATTTACTGTAATTATTTTTTGTAAAAAACAATTTACTATATTATTTCAAAAAATCTTGTATTCTACGCTAATATAACTTTAACTTCTACTATCTATCTAAATAAAACATTAAACCCATTTTTAGTTATCCACTCCACTTATTTGTAGCATTCGAGTGGACAGGCTAGTTTATATCTCCTATTATATAAAGACCTAAAAGGACTATGTAGTACAGTACAGTAAAAAGACAAATTACTAACTTATGTTATTATTTTAACGTATAAGTCAGAATTCTAACTTTTAAGTCATAATTCTAACTCGTAAGTAATTATTCTAACGTATAAGTAAAAATTCTAACTTATAAGTCAGAATGCTAACTTATGTCATTATTCGTACTTACAAGTCAGAATTCTAATTAAAGTTAGAATCTATTATTATTTTAACATACAAGTCAGAATTCTAACTTATGTCATTATTCTAACATATAAGTCAGAATTCTAACATGTCATTATTATAACTTATAAGTCAGATTTTTAACATATATATGTTAGAAAGTCAAAATTCTAACGTATAAGTCATTATTCTAACTTATGTCATTATTCTAACTTATGTCAAATTTATAACTTATAAGCCATAATTCTAACTTGTAAGTTAATATTCTTATAAGTCAAAATTCTAACTTGTAAGTCATTAACCTAACTTGTAAGTCAGAATTATAGCTTACAAATCATAGTTCTAAGTTATAAGTCAGAATTCAAACTTATAATTAATTATTCTAACTTATAAGTCAGAATTCTAATTAAAGTTAGAATCTTAACTAACCTCCATTATTTCAATTGATACTAGATGAATTGAATAGCTGTAAGTTAAATATTAATGTGGCCCTGCAGAACTTTTTACCATATTTAAAAAAGAAATCGACAAAAGTTTGTACTGATATACTTGTTTTTGTATCCTCGAATATACATAACGTTTTTAAAAGAGATAAAAAGCTTGGCTAGGAGATATAAATTAACCTGTACACTGAAACCATTAAACTCACTTTATTTATTAGGCAAAAATTACAATATTAATATATACAGTTAAAAATGATTTTTTTTCTTTCTTTTTATATCACAACTAGTATTCCCATAACTCTATTGACGTGAATTATATTTATATAGAACGTTTAAGTGCAGTTTGTTTTAAATTTGAAACGTCAAACATAGAGCACGTTGAACATAGGCACATTAAATTGTATCAACAGCTGTACACTTATTTGTACACTTATACAGGACATAAAATTAAAATAAATAATCCTCTTTAATTTTTCTAAATCCTAATCTGTATTAGCTAACAAAATATTTTTGGACTTAGAGTATGCCATAAAATTATTATCTGTTAAAAAGTAATACTGTGACAAAATCTAAATCCAAAAATACAAATCTTTACGTCTGGCCGTCAAAGTTCAAGAACTAAATTCTAACAGTACTTTTGGGCGGCAAAAACCTATCTAAGAATTAATCTGTTTTTATTTTTTGTCCCGTATTTAAGCTACACTTAATTTTATACCACAAAAATTGTTACAAAAAAAAAAAATAAACATAACTCAAAAAAAAAGTCGATTTTGTCAAATCAAGTCATTCTAAGTAGGTCTAGAATGACGTGAACTGTCAAAGTCAAACTAGTGTTAGTGACTAGTCCTAAAATTAATTATACAAAAAAAAAAAGAAAAAATGCTTAAAAAAATAACTCAAATGACAGACGGTGATTTGACAAAATATTCTGACAAATCACCTTCAATATGTTAAAAAATTACATACTTTAAAACCTAAAAACTAATATATACATAAAAAACAAAAATATTTAAACGATTCTTAAAAATAATGACTATAAAGCTAAATATAATATTGAATAATGTTTTATAACATTATTCAGCACAGTGGACGGTGTTATGTAACAAAACGAAAAAAAAAACATTTATTCATTTTTGCATAACAGCGGACCATTTGATATGAAGGCAGTTATGTTTCTCTAATTTACTGTATAAAATTGCAATATATTATGTAAGGCTCACAATGAAGCCTTTTTTTTTCTAGTAGCATTTAATAATCCATTTAAAGCTATTTTGCAAAAATTATTCTACGCTGCCGCACATTAAATTCCAGACACCTAAAAAATTGACATTTTTTAAATTCAAATATTTCGTAAACTAATTAATGGATTTGACTGATTCTTTTTTTGTTTTAAAGCTTAAACACTCCCTACTTTTGCTTGTTTTAAGAATGATTAATTTTTTTTTTCGTGTTAACAGCAACTCAAGTTTTTCAAACCCAATTTATGTTGATAAACTTGATTAGAAGAAAAACGTAACTCGGTTAAGCTTCAAATTTAAAGCACAGCATCAATCAAATTCATGTAGTACTTTTTAAGTTAACTGAAAAAATGACAACTTTCAGGAAAATCCTGATATCTCCTAAACCAGAAATAAAAATGTAAAAAAATAACAAAGAAAATATTCATTAAAACTGCACAATAAGAAAGACTTTAATATTTTAGATTTTAAGCTTTCACGGCCATTAAGATATAAAGAACTTTCACTTTCGGGTTTAGACCGTGTTAATGGATTTTCACTTTCCGACGTTTCGTCTCTTACTACTAGAGACATCTTCAGGGATTAATCTGAAACTTAAGACTTTAATAATTTGATAAACAGTTGCAGTCTATGCATGCAAGTCCTAGAAGATGGGGTAAAAAACATAGTTGTACATTATTTGTTGCTGTTAACACGAAAAAAATTAATCATTCTTAAAACAAACAAAAGTAGGGAGTGTTTAAGCTTTAAAACAAAAAAAGATTCAGTCAAATCCATTAATTAGTTTTCGAAATATTTGAATTTAAAAAATGTCAATTTTTTAGGTGTCTGGAATTTAATGTGCGGCAGTGTATTTTTAATTAAAATAGAAAATACTAAAATAAAAGCGTTTTTTCGACATAAATACAGGATGGAGTTTTCATAACAAATAATTATAATTGGCAATTAAATTATTGTAATTTACCGTAATTTTCTAAAAAAAAATCTCAATTAGTGAATTCATTTTGAAAAATTCACCCTGTAACTTTAGTTTTTGTCGAAATTTCCAATAAAAAGAAAAAATAATTAAATGGTTAATAATTAAACAATACAGATTACATTTAAAATTATGCCCTATAGGACTTAATAATTATCACTTATTAAATAATTAATAATAAATGATAAGTTTCTATGTACAAAAATATTCATTGCACTTTTTATAGTACTTTTTTCATCAACAATTGACGAAACTATTTTTATACCTACAATTTTAAATCAAAAAATATTCAACATTTTAAAATTCTGAT
The DNA here is from genome assembly GCA_958510825.1 of Brachypterus glaber. Classification (NCBI taxonomy): domain Eukaryota; kingdom Metazoa; phylum Arthropoda; class Insecta; order Coleoptera; family Kateretidae; genus Brachypterus; species Brachypterus glaber. The sequence continues at coordinate 23,233,298 of OY294050.1, forward strand.
TTAAAATTCCACTTATAATGTTTAAAATATTGCATAATAAACTTAAAAAATTCACAAAGAACTAGTTTATTTACCAATTAAAAACAATTATGCAATATTTTATGTATAAAACTTTGAGAATATAACTTTAATTATATACTCGGTTTTTCACAAATGTTTAGAAGCTATCTTTTTACTTTTTCTATACGAATATGTAACTTTTAAAATTCTACCAACTTTTCAAAATACAATTTTATAAAAGATTTTTTTCCAACTTTATAAAATTAAATAACTTGATGATATATAATATTCCATTATTATAACATCAAAGTGTAACTCAAAATTTTATGACTTCATACCGTAAAAAGTATAAAACTTAAAAAAAAAACACGCAGAACACAACACAAAAATTATAATATTACTCTAAAATATACCTATAACTAAAATAAAACTATTAAGTAGAAGAAAAATTCCAAAAAGATTAAAATATAATTTCGTAAGTGTAACTTAATTCAAAATAAAGAATTTCACTGATACAAAAATAATTCTTAAAAAAGTTAAACAAAACACTTTAAAATCTGTTTAAAATAGACTTTTTAATTTTTTATCTTTTCCCTTGCCTATAATGAAATTCACACTAATATTCTTAGTAAAAAGTAACCCATTACTACCTAAAAATATTTGACTCTAACTATAAGAAAATAATGTAAAATAAAAATAATTCGTATTCCATTTTAAAACGGATATGGTTACTTTACTTTAAAAATGTAATTTTTAAGTAACAAGACTTATTTACAACTAAATCAACTTGCTAAAGAATAAAAGTGCCAAAGGTTACATCTTTATATTAAACCATTTAAAAGTTATCTCGATTTTAGCAAATAGAATTTGTTCACCTGTGTGTAAAGAAATTTAAAATACTAAAACAGCTATAACTTAAAAGTTTGATATAAAATTTTTTAATTTGCCACAAACATGTTTTAGCAGCTAATTGTTTAAAGCATATTTGTTAAAGCGTACAAGAATTATAGCATTTTAGTTCTAAAATACCTTCGGCCATAATGCCAACAAAAGTAACGCAGGTACGCTTTTTAAAAAATGCGCAAAAAGGTTAAAAAAGTACAATGCCTTGTTTGGCGATATTTTAAGCGATTGGAAAAAGCTTTAAATGTTGGTATATAACTTTAAAAGTTACATTTTCGTATGGGCTTCTAATAAAAGGTACCGACTGGTTCATTTCGCGAAAAATAAACCTAAAACACGTGCTATTCGGCGAACCACAGACTCGTCTGCGGGTATTGGTGGCTTTTGGCAGGACTCAAAGGAGCGAAACCGTATGACGCTGCCGTAACCTGAGCGTGTGACGGAAATTGTAAGTGGGCCGGGAGTGGATGGGTCGCGTGACTGGCCAGGACGGGCCTGGCGCTGCTATGGTGGGCCGGTGGAGGGGGAAGGGCCCTGGGAAAAAAAATTATAATTTATTAAAAATTAAAAAGGACGTTCTATTAATTTAGGTTGTATATTGCTATTTCAAAAAAAGAATATACAGGGTTATTTAGAAATAGGGTCATTTTAAGGGTTCATTCTCCATAGGAAAATGTAAAAACAGTCCCTATTAACATATGTCTAAAAATGCGTCGTAAGGAAACTAAGCCCCTCTAAAAGTGGCTAAAAAATTCTGTTTTTATTTAATAACTTAGGAACCCTTTGACATATAGCAATGAGATTTTGCATGTGAACTAAGTCTAATAAAGCATATCTTTATGTTATTTTTATTTACTTATTTGATCCAGGGGCGTGCGGAACGGGGAAGCCTTATCAGTTCTTGGTCCCAAACCTTTTTTTAGTGTAGGTACCCTTAGGTCAAAATACATAAAAAAGGTACTCTTGTTGTAATATTAACCGTTTTTAAGAAAAATTGATTCAAAGGTGAAATTCCACGTTTTGAGGACGAAAAAATAAATAGTAAAAAGTTTCTATACGTGCAGGTCAGAAAATTGCTTTTCAAGCTACTATGGCCCTTTAACAATGGTGCATTTTTAGGAGGCCATAGCTCCTTTAGGATTGATTTTTGGAAGTACCTGAATATGAGATTTTTCTTAGTTTTTGATGTACATTCACCCGGCATCATTGAAATTTTGGTTTTCAACATCTTAGTATTTAGTTTTTCGTCCTCGAACCGTGAAATTTCACCTTCAAATGAATTTTTCTCGAAAACGGTGAATCCTACGATATTACAACAGGAGTATTTTATGTATTTTGACGCGAGCAATTATGTTCCAATAATAAACATACAAAAAAGTTACACAGAAAAAAGTTTGAGACAAAAAACTGCCCCACGTTTTGCATGCCCCTGGTTAAAATAAGTACATGAAAATAACAGAACAAGAAGATAGGCCTTATTAAGATTAGTTCACATTCAAAACCACGTATCTGAAAGGGTTCCTGAGTTACTAAATAAAAACCGATTTTTTTTAGCCACTTTCTAAGCGGCTTAGCTCCCTTACGATGCATTTTTAGACATTTTTATAGGAACTTTTTTTATATTTTCCTTTGTAGAATCACTCCTTAAAATTATATGTTCGAAATTACTCTATTTCTAAATAACCTTATATAGGAGATGAAAAAAATTTAAAATTATGTAAATGTTAAAAATTGTCAGTTTTGTGCTAAATTGCAACTACAAAGTAATTTAAAAGAAGTATAAAATTTAAAAGCATTAAAAATGTATCACTGTCTATAATGAATCAGTAATGCCAACCTAAATAAAGAATAAAATAGGAAAAATAATTGATTTCGATTAAAATTTTCGGTTTTTAAATAATATAAATAATAAATAAAAAAATCAAAATAAAAATAAATAGAAAAAACTACTATTTCCGGTTTTTTACAATTTTATTTTCAATGTTATAAATCTTATTTTTTTTTAAAGAAATCTACAGTTTGTACCAGTTTTTTACATATTAATTATTTAAAAATAAAATTTTATTCTAAAGTCAAACGTTTTAACTTAAAATTAATTCAATAGAAATGTGTGTAGCTGGGCTACAGATTCTGTAGAATATTTTTTCTAAGGGAAATAAATCCAACTTTCATCTATTCTCCTTCTTTTGGTTGGCATTGCACTGAAAATAACAAGTAAAGCACATTTATAAGCAGTTAGTGAATTTAAGCAGTAACTACAACACTGAAAAAAAAAACGCAAAAAAAACAATCAAACTCAAATAAATATAAAACAAACTAAAAATCTAAATAGGCAAGACAAAATAATAATTTTTCCTAAATTACTCATCCAGGGTGGCCACAGAATTTTATTTTGGAAAAGTCCTTGGCATTTCCCTGACTGTTTCCTGATTTTGAAAATTTTTCCCTGACAAATTTTTATATTTTTCCCTGACTTTTTTGGTTTTTAGGTAAAAAATATGAAAAAAAAAGGTATAAAAGAAAAAAAAAAGAAAATTCCAGGTTCTTCATTAAAATTCTCTAATTTTTCAATTCTTTCAATAACAATTCCTGTCATTTCCCGGATATTTCCCTGACAAATTAAATTCCCTGATTTACCTGAAATGTGGCCACCCTGTCAACTCCTAAAATATAACTATGCGGTAATTTACCACTGATAAGTTAGTAAAACGGTAACTAATTCTATTTATTAACTACAAAATACTACTACATTAAACTAAAAAAGCAAAGCTCAAAACATTATTTTTAGCCCCGATAAAGTACTGTCAAATTAGACTATTATTCGTTTTAAAATGTACCAGAAGAGCAGCACTGCTGCGGCTGCAACTTTTATCCAATCACAGAGCGAGATTCAAACTTGATGTTTCCCCACCACATAAACGAACAATTTTAATTGTGTTATGGAATAATACATTAGTTATTGAACTTTTTCCTGAATACCTTGGTAACAGGTATGGCTTCTTGCTGCTCTTCTGTGACCCATACATGACATAAATTTTATTTTGATATAGATGGTGTTTGCGGTCTTTTGGCAAAAAATAAAGGGGAAGATTCTACATCACAGAACATGAAAAACCAACAAAGGAGTATATGTCCAGAAATAACCCCTAAGGTAGATGGATATATTGAATGGGCAACAAAAAGCACCAATAAAATTTTAATGCTGCAAAGCGATTCTTTATTTAACCTAAGCAAAAAAGTATTCTTCACCGAAAATATTAAAGAATAGCTTTTTAAAAAGTAACATTTTTGGTGCCTCTAAATTGCATTTTTTTTAACGGTTGTTTCTTCTACAGTGTTACACTATATGATTTTTTTTTATGTATTTTTACTCAAGGAATCCATATTTTTAGAAAAAAAAAATACCAATAAAAAAGTTTGGGGCAAAAACACACATTTGGACTTTTGTCCGTCTAGGCACGTCTCTGGATGGTTGAAAAAAATAAATTAACTTTTTGCCCTTATTAATACTAGTATACATGCAAAACATCATCGCTCTATCTCAAAGGGTACCAGAGTTATCAATTAATAACCTTATTTTTAGTACGTAACGCTCATAGGGTTCGTTTCCGGACCTATGATGGTTTTTTATGTGTTGTGATGCAGAATCAGCCCCTTCATTTTCCGCCAAAAGACTGCAAACACCGCGTGTTTGATAATAACGCTAGAAAAACGTATTATATTTTTTTTTGTAATTTGACAGAACCGCGCTAGCAACCAGTCGCTCCAAAGCTTCTTTTTTTCGACTTACCCTGCAGGTGCCACCTGGTGCGTGGCCGGCAAGTAGGCCGGCTGCGTCGTGGTGACGTACACCGGCCGTCTGTACAGCTCCGTTTGATGGTACAACGGTTGACCTGCGGCGGCCGCTAGATGGTGCTGTTGCGGCGAAAGGCGGGGCGGTGCGCCCGGCAACGGTTGCGGGGACAAGTGGGCGTTGCTGTGTCTACAGGTACCATTGGAAAAGAAAGGGTTGTTTAGGTACGGTACAGATTTGTAAAGGATTTTTAGAGGAATAGCGACTATATTTTTTACCTCCTACTTGGTTTTGGGAGTTATCAAATGAAAGAGTATGCTATCAGGTGATATATTTCTCGATATATTTTACTAAAATATGCTATAAACCCTTTCTATCCTACTCTATTATTAAAATGGTGCTCACTAATTTATTATATTCCCTGGCCAAAATTGAGCTTTTTCCCGATTTTTTATACTTTACATTTAAAATAATATTTATTACAAAAAAACCTCGAAACAGGACTTTTTTTCGTAGTGTGATCAAACGAAAAACAAAAAAAATAATTAATATTCATTTTTAAAGTATTTTTAGAGGAATAACGACTATATTTTTACCTCCTATTTGTTTTGGGAGTTATAAAATGAAAGAGTATGCTATATATTTCTCGATATATTTTACTAAAATATTCCATGAACCCTTTCTATCCTACTCTATTATTAAAATGGTGCTCACTAATTTATTAAATTCCCTGGCCAAAATTGATTTTTTCCCGACTTTTTATAATTTACATTTAAAATAATATTTATTACAAAAAAGCCTCGAAAACAGGGCTTTTTTTCGTAATGTGATAAAACAAAAAATATAAAAATTAATTAATATGCATTGATTATTAATTATTACTTTGACGTTTCTCCCAACTTCCCGTGACTTTTTTAAAATTTCCCGATTTTACCTGATTTTTTTAAAAGGAAAAAACGTCTAAATAAATCGTAATTAAAAATTACCTAGAAATCCATAAATTACCACATTTTTTTAAATATACTAGTAGTTACAGAATAATACAATTTAAGTCTAATAAATAATTTTCCTAATAACTATAATATATTTGATATTATTATCTATCATATATAAAATGGTCTAAATATAATCAAAATTTACTCAAATCTAACTATACACCTTTTCTCCTTGTTAAAATTTTGAAAATTATAATTATAAAAAGTTAAAACTTTAGTTAAGCATATCGACCATAAACTTGCAATACCTCCTATATGTGAAATGTCAAATTTATATATATATTTATAGCAATATAAAAATAGAGTAAACAGCAACTCTAAGAACTGTTTTTCGTCGTAAGGTCCTTACACCACTTTATATTGCTATAAATATTAAAAATAGAGTAAACAGCAACTCTAAAAAACTGTTTTTCGTTGCTCCTGAAAAATTTGACATTTTACACTTATCACAAGTTCATGGACGATATACTTTTTATGCAAAATTCCGATGCCTAACTATTAAATATCCATAAAATATTTATCTTAAAAATGCTTCTATTTGTATTTTTTTATTCAAACTCAGTATAACCCATTAAGGAATGACCAATGAATTTATTGATTATGAATTTATTGAATAATATAATAATATTTATCAGATATACGTGGAATTATTACTATATTTCATTCAACAATTAAAAAAGATTTTTTTCTACATATTTTTGTGTTAAATTGTTAAATACATTTAAAAACTTACCGATAACTTTGATGAATGCCTTGCGGTGGTCCCCAGCCCTTACCAGGAGCCAAAAGATGAGGTTCTCTGGCAATATTTAACGTATCTCTGCTATGTGTGCTATGTGCCACTGGAGGCTAAAAATAATTATTTTAAAAAATAAATATTCCATTAAACTCCTACTTTTTTCTGTTTTTCAATTTTGATCATTCTGAATTAATTACATTTATTTTTGGGAACCATTAATAAAACAGTTTATCGTAATGATCCTAGGTGTTCCTAGCCAGACCAAGTTATCAGACAAAACAATATATTTATGAAATATTTTATTTGTATTCTAGACGATCTAGTTTAGGGTCATTCCGCGCCAACTGCTGCCACAGCATAAAAAAATAAATATTATTATATATTTATTTAGATATTGGGTAAGATTATAGTTCAAAGTTTATTCAGCATTTCCAGAACTGTTGTCAAATACTAAGTCCAAAAAAACTGGTTAAATCGGTTTATATATAAGTGAGTAGGCTAAAAAAACATTTTACTGCTTTAATTGCTAATATCTCGAAAACAATGTATCTTAGGAAAAAATAGTTTATAACATTGAGCATCTTTCATATAAGTGCTATATTAATAAAATATAATAATAATTAACATAATTATAACCAAAAAACGCTAATAGGAGTTTTACCCCATTCTAACCCCCTTACCCCCAATCGTTTACCCCCAAAATCTATTCAGCTCTTCGAAATATGATAAGAAACAATATGTAAAAACCCGCTTGTCGATATCTTTTTAGAAATGGAGTTTACAGACAGACAGACAGACGGACGCAAAAATTTTTTCACTGATTTCGTCGAGAAATATGAAAAAAGCATGGTCAAAGATTTTGACTTTTTGGCGAAGATTTCAATACATCGGCACTTTTAGTAGTAGTACTAAGTGCCGATGTAAAAAGTTCAAATCAAATTAGCAGATTTTCATTATCATTCACTTAATTGCATAAGTATACTTCCGAATTTTGTAACTGCCTAAGTATACTTCCAAATTTTGTAACATACGAAACGCGCACATAAGTGCATTATTTTTATTGCCTAATTAATTAATAATCTTATACGTAAACTAAAATATGTAAAAAAGTACCTGTAAGGATTATAACGTGAAATACAAATGAATGGGACTATCGATTATTTTTCTGAGACCTAAATTAAGGTGTACGTATGTAACCTACGTAACGACGGAAAGACTCATTAATAGATTAATATTGAAAATTCTGAGTGTAATATATATTTTATATTAAAAATTTCACAACTCCAAAAAAAGATAATCCTCTCCTGTGAACCACATTTCGGCTTAAGCCGGTCCTGTCGCCAATATGAATGAAATTAAACTGAGAACAAAGATGTGCGAGTGAGACAGACGAATGTTTATGTTGGCGATGTTTTTTGTCAGTTTTTATGAATGAAATGCTTATTCTAGAGAAAAGAGTTATTATTTTACGTTTACTTACCACTGGGACTTGTGAAGAATGCCTCCTGCTACCATTATGCGCGGTAGGTGGCGCCCACGACACCCTCTTATCAGCAGAACTATAGATCTGTTGCTCTTGGCTAGGCAAATACTGGTAACCCTGCTGATCCTTGCAGGACGCGTTGCAGTGTTGCTGCACAGTTGCGTAGTCGTTGCGGTAGTCCAAACCGGGTTCTTGTTTGGGAGGGATGTTCAGCATGCACTCCGATTGGGCCTTGGCCAAAAGACGCTTCTTCTGAGAGGCGTAGTGATGGTGGTGACTGTGGCTAGGTTGACATGGCTCATTTTTGATTTGTTGTTGGATAAAATGCTAAAAAAAAAGGAACGATCAATTTAATGCAAATGTGCGAGAAAGTTAGAATTAATATACCTTTGAAGAACTTCTGTCCTCATTGTCACTATCAGGAACACTCACACAGCTGATAACATTCTTCCTGTTCGGTGTAGCTTGTTGTTGTTGCTGCTGCTGCTGGTGGTGGTGGTGTTGCTGCTGCTGATGGTGTTGCTGCTGGTGTTGTGGCTGCTGGTGTTGTTGTTGCTGCTGGTGTTGCTGCTGCTGGTGTTGCTGCTGCTGGTGTTGCTGCTGCTGCTGATGTTGCTGTTGGCTTGCTACAGCTGCAGCTAAAACTTTATTTGTCTTTGTCGAAGCTTCATCCTCACTGTCTGAAATGGTTATAACTGAAACTGCTGGAGATGGTGTGTCATTTATGGTTATTGTGTGTTGTCTGCCAGTTGGATGGGTTTGCGTATGGTGGTCCTGAGTTACAATCTAGAAAGAAATAGTAATTATATGAAGGTAGCTTTTTTTAGAGATTTTTAATTTATTTATTTCCGAGTTTTTTACTAAAATTCCTATTTTTTAGGTTAATAAACTTACTTGATTGTGCCAGTGGCCAGCTGCATTTGGACTAAGTCTTCTGTTGTAGTTGATTTGTTCGGAAGGAGGTGTACCCTCCTTCACCCTTTTCTTAACTGGACTCAGTTGTGTCTGTTCTTTTTTATCATGATGCGATCTATGATGCGTCGGTACCATTAAATGGTTGTGGTGGCTATGATGGGAACCACTCTGTAAAAAAAATATTTTTATATTCTGACGTAGTAGAATTATAACCAATTGTTTTTAATCCAAAAGCTTTCTTAAAATTTATATCTAATATCCCCGAAAATACAACAGCGCCAAATCTGGGAACCATGCTGGCCATCTTGAAAGGATGTGTCATTCTTTTAAGTATATGGAAATCTGGTTATAATTAAACAAGGGTAGTAAAATACCGTACAGGTCTGTATAATGTTTTGTTCGAATAGCCCTGCCATATTATATCATAAAAAACTTAAAAATGTGACTCGGGATCTGAATCTGAAAATAACGTTTTTCTACGAGCGTGCGGAAAGAGGTCTTTTCCGCACGTATATACAAATGTGTAAAATTGTTGGCAAAGACACTTCAAGTGACTTGTTTCCATGGATCCTAAGCTAGTTTGTTTGTGTAAACTGTGTTGTCAATTTCAATTGTAAAGTTCTTATAAAAGAAAATGATGAACCTTAACACGTTGGCTACCACGAGAGTCACCGGCGACTCTCAATATTTTTTCCATATAAGATTTTATACAGGTTAGAAAGAGAAGATTACCGGTGGTAGCCAACGTGTTAAGGAAGATAATTTTTACCTAAATAAATAATTAAAATGGCAACTGCAACAAATTTATCATTAATGTTCAACCGATCGGCCGATTGTTCAACCAAAATAGAATTGGTAATAACTAATGTTAGCTTTTTTTTTCAATAATTGTTAAAAAATGTTTAATTTCTTAATTGCGTCGTGTTATTTTTGTTATATTAATTTATAAAATTATAAAAATGTTTAAATTTCTTAACTGTTGTTTTTCTATTTGAAAAAATTATAAAAATTAAATTTATTTAAGTATAAAAGCATATTTTATCTTAAATTCCGCTCTTAGAAAAAATATTGTTCGTTGCATAAAGAGGCTTTTCCGAATTCCATTGCTTGTCTGAACTCCGCTAAGCGTCGTTCAGGAAAATGCAATCTAGTGCGGAAAAGAGGCTCTTTCCAGACTTGTTAGAAAAAAAAGCTAATTTCAAAATTCTTACCTGTTGATGATGGTGGTGATTCTTCGAACTTCTCTTGCTCGTACCCCAACCGCTACCACTATGCTCAACCAGCGCCGGATTGTACACCTCTGTGGCCACGTCTACCGGAAAAACCGGACGCTGGTCCTGCAGAATTGCCGAGGAGTCGACCAGCAAGGGTCGGCCCCACTCGGCCTCGGAGAGCAACGGTTGCTGCATAGCAGCGTGCTGCGGAGGTAGCTGTTGCCAGGACGGGACGATCGCCATCTGTTGGCGGCTGGTAGGCCAAGACGTTTGAACAGCGTTCTGAAAAGAAAAAAAAACGTGATATCGATACCCCCAAGCAACAAAGCCATAACTTATATATTGTCATTTTTCACGATAGCTAAATTTCTAAAATATTTTTTTATGTTATTTAAGGTGGGGAACTGATTGAAGTAGAAAAGGAAGCCATATGATACATCATTTGAAAGCTTATAAAATTATCTATTTAACTGTATTTATTGTTTATTTCTGATAATATTCAAGTTTAGACTTTCTTACTTTAGTGTTTTTAGGTAAACTTTTGGTTAAAATGGCCTAAAGAGAAATCTGAGTAGTACCACCATGTGTCTTTTTTCAAGGTATTTACCTATGAGTATAACTCAAAATGGGTCTAACTTGAGTTACATCCTTGTTGCATGGGAGTGTCGATATTATAAGTGATATTTTTTCTTCTAAAATTGATGTTTGAACCAGTGACAAATTTAGAACACACATATAATTTATAAAGGGCGAGATGTCGTAAAAAAAATTTAAACCAAAAATTTGGTGCGCTAGTATTTTAAAAACACAACTCCTGAAAAAAAATCGCCAAATTTTCGGTAAAAATTAAACCAAAACCTTAAAACAAACAATTCTACTCACAGTTAACAACATTTGTCTTCCATTCGGCTCAACCACGCTAACAGGCACGTACTGTTGTTGTCCCGGTTGACTCAAAATCGGCGGCTGAATTTGCAGGGGCGGCTGTTGCACCACAGTCACGTGTTTTGCAGGGCTGCCACCCATACTTTGGTAACCAGCCGGGCAAAGGATGCTAGATACCAACTGGTGTTGGAACGGGTCTGCTCGGCTGCTTGTTGCGTACTGTCGGCCCACTGTGCGGCCATTATAAATTTGATACTAAAATAAAATCAAAATATTAACATGATGACTAGCGAAACTTTAAAATAATAAATTTTATTCCTTACATTATTTATTTTAGTTTCTAAAATAGCCACTTACCAAATTGTCGTATCCAGACCTATCCCTCACCAATCGCTGCACCTGATTGGTCAACTGATTATTAATTGTAAATGTTACGTTACCGCTCGAGTTCGGCACGAAGTTGGCCACCAGAGATGGCGCTTGTTGCGAGGATTGATGGTGATTAGCGTTTGTGGGGGCGCTGTAGTCGTTTCTTCTACAAACCTGTAAAAAATTATGAGCAATTATAAGCGAGGTTTTATGGCGTGAGTAGGTAGCTGTCGGTAAAACGTGCTACCAAATTGTAAGGCTACAAAAGTTGTGACGCAATATTAAAAGTGCAGGGCCCAATTTAGCAAAACTTACGCCGCATATTTCGCGTATTTTTTAGAAATACTGAAACTATTATTTGATTTAAAAAATATTTTACGATTGCTTAAAACTACTTTTGTATGATTAACGCAGTCGTCCATCCGAGTTACTGATCGATTTCGTGCTTTTTAGCACTCTTCAGAGCCAGATATCAGCAGTAGGACAACCATGAAAATCAAATAATTTTAGTAGTAGTTCTCCTACTACCGATATGTGCCTCTGAAGAGAGCTAAAAAGCACGAAATCGATCAGTCACTTCAGATGGACGACTGCGTTAATCAAATCAAAAAGTAGTTTTAAAGAATAGTAAAATATTATATATAGATTTTTTTTAAACTAGATGAAATTTTGCAGGGTGCTTGCAAAACATCGGCACTATTGTACACTAGAACCATCTAGTTTGCAAATTTCAAACTAGGTGTTTCGTTTGATTTTAAATTCTGTATCTTTAAAACATTATATTCTAGCAAAAAACTGTATATAACATTTTTTATAGGGCTTAGAAAGAGCTTTTATTTAAAATATATTTTTTTGCAATCGGGTTATAAATATGTGAGATATGCAAAAAAAAAACTTTTACTGCTTTAAACGCCAATATCTCGAAAACAATGCGTTTTAGGAAAACGTTGTTTATAACATTTTTTGACCAATTTAAAATTATCTTTTATATAAGTGCTAAATTAACCAAATACAATAATAATTACCTTAATTATAAACAAAAAACGCTAAAAATAGGAGTTTTACCCTATTTTTACCCACTTACCCCCAATCGTTTACCCCCAAAATCTAATCAGCTCTTCGGAATACGATAAGAAACAATATGGAAAGTCCGCAAGTCGATATCTCATGTAGAAATTGAGTTAGAGAGTTTACACTCAGACAGACAGACAGGCAGACAGATGGACGCAAAAAAATTTTTTACTGATTTGAATGGTCTAAAACGTCGAGAAATGTGAAAAAAAAAAACGTGGTCAAAGATTTTGACTTTTCGGCGAAGATTTCAATACATCGGCACTCTTAGTAGCACTAAGTGCCGATGTAATGTAAATATCAAGCAATTTAATTTACTACTTAACTATTTCATCTTAACTTACCTCCATCATTTGTACGCTGGCCTTGACGTTGTTGCAATGCGCATAATCGACCAGATGAGCCAGACGGACGAACGGATGGTTTAGGGCTTCGCCAGGGGTTGTTCTACGTTCCTGTTTACACAAAAAAATAGGGCTTCTAATGGTTGCATAAACATAAAAACATTTCAAGAAAAATATTTGGTGTCAGGACGAAAGTATTCACAATTTAAAAAAATATATTTAAAAACTGCAGATTAGAGTTAAAAAGAAATACAGTGAGTATAATTAATAATCAGACATAAGCATAAACGGTAACAGACATAAGCATAAACGGTAAAACGACAGTTATGCTTTAGTCAGCTGATTAGAGTAATGGCGTCTCCATTAAATTTTAAACTTCCTATTTTTTGAAATATATCAATTTTTGTAAAAATTATGTTACTTTCTACCACTCCAAATTGAAAAAAAAATATTACTACCTGGTCCATTGTCAACATCCTCTTCAGTAGATCAATAAACTCCTTTCTATCCACCTTCTCAGCCAATAGCTGGCCACCTTCCAAATCTGTCGGTACATTAACCTGTCCTATATCATCCAGACAGTTAAATATATATTTCCTCGCCTCCTTCGACTTAATCCCTGTTTCGGCTTCGTGTTCCTCTGGAGTTTTAAGCCTCCAGAAGGGATACGTACTATCCATATCCCTGTAGAAGAACTTTGTTGTTTTTGAGGCGTTGTTAAGCATGTGTTCGGTTGGTAGCCCTTGTGTTTGACTGATGTATCTTATTTGGTCGTATTCTGAGGATCCAGGGTACAGTGGCCAACCTAGGAACAGCTCCGCTACGACACATCCTAGGGACCACATGTCTATGGCTTCGCAGAATGGTAGTCCTAGAATGATTTCTGGAGCGCGGTAGTATCGGGACTGCAAGTACGTGTTGCATACTGCTTTTGAGACGTGGGAGGCGCTGCCGAAATCTATGACTTTGACGCGGTATGGCTGACGCACAGGGTCTACCAACATTATGTTTTCTGGTTTTAGATCTGCATGGATCAAGCCCAATTGCTGGAAGAGAATTTAAATATCAAGTTGCTAGAATTTTACACCTATAGGTAGAAACGTAAAACAACTGAATAAACTATTAACTATATTAATTATTATAGTAATAGGAACATTGACATAGTTGACTACGAGTCGTGTTATCGGATTTAATATACATAAATATTGACACTAAAAAGATAATATCTATAATATAAATGTTATATCTCAATTCAAAATCCAAGAATAACAGATCCTAGTAAAAAAACGCTAGAACGACTCGACCTAAGGTTAGATTAATGTGGTTTGAATGTTAGATGCCCAACGTTAGGGTCTAACGTTAGAATAACGTTTATCTAACCTTAGGAGCTTTACCAAACGTCAGATATACCTTAGTCTAACGTTAGACAGCTAATGATCAAAATTTGCGTTACGAAATACTTGAACGTTCCCTTACTCGTGGGCTGATTTAATTGAACTTTGAATAAGGTCTCACAAAGATCACATAGATTTGACTGTTTACATTCAAAAACTGTGACTTCCAGTTTATAAAATTACTAGCATATACCCGCGACTCCGTCCGCGTAGGAATGGAGACACTAAAAAGTATCAAGTTCACTGTTGCGGTATACTTCAAAACAATAAAGAAGTCCCGTCACCCGTGGCCTGTCGCTCATCGCCCGTCGAGGCTTGATGAAAACAATAAGAAAGTCCCGTCGCGGCTTGATGTCAGCCTATAAAGGGATAGCCGTGAAGCCCGTTCTACGAACGGGTTAGTTAAAAACTTAAATTAGTTCTCTCTTTACTAACCTTGGTTAATAATTTTCCCGCAATCAAGGGGATAAGTAGGTTTTTTATTTTTAATTTTCGATATCAATAAAGAACATTTCTGCCAAATATCGAGATTATAAAGTAAGAGGTCTATGAGATACGGACACTTTTTAAAAATGTATAATCTTTAAAATATTATCCCTTACAACTAAAATATGGCAATTTTTACACCCTTAGGAGTCGAATATCGAAAAATTCTGAAACACGTTTCTTTTCGATTTTGATAAAGAACGTGTCAAATATGAAGAATCTAGATTAAGAGGTCTCTAAGATACGTAAATTAAAAAAAAAAAATTCAACCCCCGTTTCACCCCTTTAGGGGTCGAATATCGAAAGTTCCTGAAACACTTATCTTTTTGATTGCGATAAAGAACATTTTTGCCAAATATGAAGATTCTAGATTAAGAGGTTTCTGAGATATGCAAACTTTTTAAAAAAACTTTCAACGGGTTGAATTTTCAAAAATCGCTTCTTAGTGGGTGCTTACATCATAAAAGGAACAAACTGTCCAAATTTCAAGTTCTAGGTCAAGGAATTTAGGCTGGGCGTTGATTCTCTGTCAGTCAGTCAGTCAGTCAGGACAAAGCCGCTTATATTTTTATAAAATCATGACCTGATTCCTCAATGTTATGAATATTTTAGAACTAAATGATTCTACACCAAGTACTGACACACTGACATATAAAAATGTGTAAAGTGCTGTTTCCCACTGTTGCCAAATCACACACGACCGCTGTTGCCGATAAGCATTATGATTCCCTAGAATGTAAGAATAAAATATTTCTAACAGACAATTCGAAAAACGTAAGTTTAATTGTCAAACGATTTGACAGTAGAATGTGAATTGCACCAGTTTAAAAATGCTTGATTTCAATTAGTTGGATCCTTTCACTGGACTCTTTTGAAGAACATAGAACATAGGTGTGAATGTGCTTGGTTTAGAACTAAATTAAATTTCCTATTTTTAGGTAACAACGTTCCCATTTCTCAAATTCACTTAAATGCACATTTTTAACTGGTAGCAAATACTATTTTCTCACTTACCTTTAATTTAAGCAATGCAGTCAAAACCTGTTGTAATATGGGCCTAATGTACTTCAACGGTAGCGGACTGAATTTGTTTTGCTTCAGGAAATCGTACAAATTTTGCTCCAACATTTCAAAAACCAGACAAGTGTGGTTTTTGTGCTGAAAGCACTCGTACGCCCTGACAAAGTTGAATTCGTCGGCATTTTCTTGACTTAATCTTGACAAAATACTGACTTCAATTTGCCCCTGTAAAAAAAACTTAGTAATAATGACGGATTTTTTTAGAAATCGACCGAAAAGCCTTGGCTAGGAAAACATCACCCCTCCCCCGGCCCAAAAAAATGTTTGGTTAAAGAAAAATAAAATGTTATTTTTTTAATATTAAAAATCAGCCCCCTCCCCCTCGTAACACTAAGCACTCCGTTACGTTTTTTAAGTAGTAAAGAATGCCGATTTTAGCTTGTTTAGAAAACATTTCTTTTATTACAAAACAAGGCGCGAAACCCGTTCTTCGCACGGATTATTTAAAAACCGAGGTCAATTTTCGGATTTTTCCTGGGATCGTGGGGGGATACTCCATGTACTTGCCGATTTTCAAGTTTCTACGTATTTTAGAAGTGTTTTTTTGGTAAATGGGGGGTTAGGGGGTCAGTGGTCAATTTTAGGATATTTCCTGGTAGCGTGAGGGGATACTTCATGTACATGCCAAATTTTAAGTTTCTAGCTAATCTGGAAGTGGGTCTTCAAACCCGGACAACTATACATACACAGGTTTTTTCTTTTTTATTGTATAGATAAATATTTATATTAAAATAAAAACTATAATACTACTAGTGATGATAGTGCTATAATCATATTACGATGAACAAATATTTAATAATCGATAGCTAACGATATAAAAGTATAAAAAAAAATCGTTATTTGTGTGCCAAAGCCCGAAAGGACTTATTTGCTGGACGAGGAACGAGACTCACAAAAAGGCGAGTCGAGTAAAAAAGTAACCGGCCATGGCGCACAAATATTACTTCTTTTTTTCAGACCACAGTAAGTCTAATGCCTTAAAATTGAGAATAAAAATAATTTCTAATGGTTTTGAGGTTATTTTACTATCCGCCAAGTCATTGACATTAACAAAGTGTGGATTGGCTACCAATAAACGTGTTAATGGTTTTAGATATTCACCAAAAGTGTGTTTTTCAATACGGGCACGTCTTTTGTTTTACTTTTTCATGTCATGCGTATGAGTACAGAACGTATATACGTTTTTATTCGATTGATTCTAAAAGCGACACTTTTTATTCATGTTTTACGGGCGAATAGTTGAACTTTGTGGACCTGGGCTAAAAAGTTTTTTTCGCCCGCTAACTAAAACTTGTTATTTTTAAGCTTTTTAAAAGATGATTTACCTTTATTGTAATATTTATAAAAAAAAATGACCTTTTGGTCTTAAAATAATTGTTCTTTTTGACCAGATACAGTTATTATAATTATTTCACACAAAATAAAAATTTATTCTATAACAGAACCTCAAAATATATGTTAACTGATTAATCTGTATTCATCCACTAAAATAAATTAAAAACACAAAATTTCAATTGTAAAATCAATTTCAATATTTGTAATATTCATAGAACGGTTTCAGAGGTATTATTATGTTCATAACAGACACATTTTAAAAGAAATTAATCACCAAGCTATAGCTTTTTAATTTAAAAATAAAACCGCACGCAAAAGAAACGATTCAATTGTTTTTTTTAGCGATTTGACTGGATAGCAATTTGTCATGGATAACTAGATAAGTAATAAGACAGTAAAAAGAAATATTTTTTACAATTTAAAATTAAGTATAGGTATTTTAATAAGTTATTATAATAAGTAACAATCGAATAAAAAATATTGTATAATACACAGGCAAAAAGTTACATTTCGATTTCGTAGGTTTATTACCCTCGGGTCGGCCTATCGGCCGGCCCTCGGCTTCTAAAAACCTAAAAAAAACTTAACTTTTCGCTCTTGTATTATAAATAACTATTGAATATGGCGGTCTAAAAAACTAAGTTTCAGTTTCGTGTGAATGAAATAAAAATACTTTAATCTGATTTTATGCTTAAAATTTTATTTTATAGAATAATCAATGAAAAGTAAATGTTTAATAAAAACTTTAATCCAGATGGGACAAATTAAAATTACTCTGAATATAACCTGAATGAAAATGAAATGAAAAAATCAATGGAAAATATAGTAAAATATATACCGTGCGTGTCAAAACTCAACTTGAAATTTGGAACACGTAAATAACATAACCCAAAAAATTTTTTAGTACATATTTCTGTGGCTTTTTCTAAAAGGGCTAATGTCACTTTGTCAATAGCAGCGTTTTCAAAATATTACATCGGAGTTGACGTGAAAACGCTGCTATTGACAAAGTGACATTGGCCCTTTTAGAACCAAGCCACAGATTTAATATGTTTAGGGGGGACAATGGAGGCAGGGGGATTTATTTTAAACTCTTCAGGGACGAATTTTTTGTTTAAATTAATTTAGTAGCAAAAGTTAAAAATGATTTTTGTTGTCAAAACAAGTAAACAACTGAAGATATGCGAATCTTGGCCATTGGATGTCGCTAGTGATTGAAAACCTAGCAAATGGCAACACCTATAGACACTGAGCAATAAGGAATTCGGTGAATTTCAATTTGCCGAATTTATTTTTAAACGTACACATATGTGCCTATGTCCCTGAAGAGGTTAATCGAAAGGAAGGTTAAACAAACATGTAATAAATTTTTAATTTTTTTTATTTTTATTTTCAGAACTTTAATATTAACGTCCAAAAACGCGTAGTTTGTGTGTGAATCACGCTGTATATTTTTTGAGGGGTTAAATTTTTTTTAATGATTGATTTAATGGTGAATAAACGTAAATTATACTTTTAAACTAATTTTAAAGGATACAAATAAAAATTAAAAAAAAATAAAAAAGCGCTTGTTTAATAAAAATCACTAAAATCGGTGTTCAGCCATAGCAAAAATAAACAAATAACAATATTCAAAATGGCTCGATGTGATCATATATAATTTTTGTAGATTGTGGTTCTGTATGTAAAACCATCCCCAATAACTATGCCTGTGTAGAAATCAAGGAGTCAAGAACTCCTGAACAAGGATCTTCTTTTTATGTCAAAATTCGAATGCTTTTTTTTAATTAATGGAGCACAAGCCGAAAGCTTTTTTGGGGCTCTCCATGCTTATGTAATATATTGCAGAAATAAATAAATAAAATAAATAACTTGTTATATACCTAAAAATATACTACTAACCTGTCTGGCATAAGAAGGATGATTCTTCAGAATCTTGATGGCCACAATTTCATTCGTGCCCTTTTTCCAACACTTGACCACTTGGCCAAAGGTGCCTCGTCCCAAAAACTCGAGCACCTCATACTGGTTGGTCATCGAATAGAGCACCTCATGTTGGACCAACTGGTAGTCCCCATCCGAGCCGGACCCGGTGCCTGGGGACAATTCTTGGTTAAAAACTACACTAGGGTTAACCCAGGGATCTATATACAGTTCCCGTACGATGATAGAAGCTGCACAATAGGGTGGGACACATTTAATTATTTCAATAATTTTGAAAAAATTAAATTTCGAAATTTCGATTTTTTTTGGCCCGTTTTGAGAGAATTTTTTTACTTTTGAGCGAATGTTTTTGGGAAAACTAATATAAGAGGAATCGGTGAGAAATTGGAGCAAATTGAAGACCAAAAAATACAATATTTGACATTGATTTAACAGGTTTTACTGACATTTATGGGGTACCTTGTAAGGTATTTAATTTAAGGTAAATATTATATAAAAAATACTTTTAAAACATTGTCATAGGATTGAACTTAAACTTTAAATAATAACTAATTATTAATATTAAGGTTATACATTATTATTATTATTTCTAAAGGAAACATTTATAATTAAAATGTATTTTTACATCTTAATCTGTTTCTTTAAGCATAAATCTGACGAAATGCGTGGTAGTCGTTAAGGTGTATTTTTATTGATTTCGCGGCTACAAAAAAAACAACCAATAATAAACAACTGATATTTTTTCGTCTTTCTTTTACCTTACTTTTACCTTTACCTTATATAAAACTTACTTTTACGTTTTAAGCAAAAAATGCTGATATTATACAGGGTTATTCACGGAAGTGGCCTATTAAAAGTTTATGGATAACCAATAATTTTGAAAATCTGATATTTTGCACTTTGAATATGGCCAATCAATTAAAAATATTTTCATGCTTGTGCCACTTCCGGTTGTACCGGTTGTGATTTATCACATGACCCCCCCTTCCATTTAAAAAAATGTCCTCCCAAGACCCCGTGCCCACATTTTAAGAGCTAAAAGTATCAAATATATTCTAAAAGATAGTTTAAGTTGTCTTATTTAAGATTTGAATTCGATATCTCAACTCGATCAAAGGTTAAGAGAGGCTGGAAATGTAGGAATTTTAAGATTGCAGGAAATTCCTAAGAAATTTTAAAGATAAATGTTGGGTATTTTACCTGCATTTTCGTTTGGACTTTTTAATAAGTAATTTTTTAAAAATAAATTGTATTTTTTTTTGTCTTCATTTTTATATACTGTTTAAATATATGTAGGTACCTCTTTTATTACATACTGAGGTGGATTTTTTTTGAGAGATATTATAGATAAACGAGGAGCAAAGCGAGGTTGAGGTTGAATAAAAAATATAAAATATTTCTCTTTTTGCTTACATAGTAACTATACCGCGTGTTTGAGATTATACAAAACAGAAAAAACAAAGATCAAGGCTGGCGTGATTTTTTTTTAATGAAACTACAATCACGTCAGCCTTGATCTGATCGTTTTATCTTTGTTTTCTCCGTTTTGTAAAATCTCAAACACGCGGTATATTCTCTATCCCAGAATAAAAATACGCAAATAAGCTAAAAGAAAAAATGCTTATAGCCCGAGTCTGCAACAAAACTTTCCACCAAAGTATTTAAACTTATTTTATCCAACGGTTTATTATAAATCACTGGTTACTGCGGCGATTTTAAATAAGTAAACTGACATTATCTTTTGATATTACTTTAACCTAAAAAGAGCCGATAGGCGAGTGGCGTAATCACCCGAATGAATAATAGCTATTGTAGCCGACTAGAATACTATACTTTATACACGACCGTTCGTTTTAAAGTTTAAACAATTTATTTTTACAGACCCGTGGTTCATAGGCCGTGGATAAATGAGGAGCATTCACGAAAAACTTAAGAAGTCCACATATGTCCAATTTTAAACTAATACGTGATTAGTACACCTAGTACTGGTTTCTGTTGATTTGTGCTGATTTGTGCACTCAGTTTTGATCAAAAGTAAAAGAGTCCTGCAGAAAAAAATGTCAAAATCAGAAGTTTTGAACAAAACTAAACAAGTCCTAAATTATACACGGACTTTTATGGACAGACCAGCGCGCTCTCAACTTTACGATTAAAGAGTCATAAGGCAGGATGCGCGCAAGTGAGAGGTACAATAGTCCTTAGTAATTTATCGACGTATAGCATTAAAATCACAGTTATTCTCAGTTTTCCCTCTGATTAAAATCAATGTTAGTATTAAAACACAAACAAAAGCAAACAAGTCCTGTAGTATCTAGGTTGTATATAATGCGATTTGGAACCTAAAGTGAACAAGTCCAGCTGAATTTATTTTAATTCTTTTTTTAACTTATCAAGTCCAATGTAGATTATCAACAAAACTTAATAAGTCCCGCGTCACTTAAGCAAAAGTCCAATTTAGAAATCGCAATTTTAGGCGTAAACTAATAAAATTAAAATTAACGTTTTTGCCAAAAATGTAAGTCTACAAAATTCATATGACATGTTAAAAAAATCTTAATCCATAGAAAAAATGTTATCTCTCCAAAATATATTTTGGAGAGATAACATTTTTTCTATGGGTTATTTAAATCAACTCCAATATGAGTAAGTATCAAGAATTTCTTAATTTAAAAAAATCCTATTTTATATTAATGAAAATAAAAAATCGCTTTTTTATGAAATATAAAGTAGTGGACTTGTTATGTTTTGCGTGAATGCTCCTCAAATAATGTTACAAAACTATGAAATTGTTAGTTCACTAAGTACTTAAGGGTGGAAAATGGTCAAAATATTTAACAAAACACAGGTCGACAATTTTACTTTCATCTTGATCTTAAAATATGGTTCTGAAGTGAGATGGCCAATTCCATTAAGGCAGAAGAAAGTCATGTTGTTTTCCTGTGTAATCTTTTCAGTTTTCATATTACAAATATTCGCAAATATTTATATAAAAATAGCTAAACATTTTAATACATTAAGTTAGAAAACAATAAAAAACTTACTTTACCACTCACTTGATTATAAAATACATACTATATTTTATAAAATTTTATATAACATAAAATGTTGTATAAATTTAAATTTATCAGAAATTTAATTATGTAGAAATAAATTAAACGTTAAGGAAAACTATGCCGAACTTCTTCAACATTTGCGTTTGCGTAAATATCTCGGAAAAAATTGAATTTTCTTATTCAAGTTTTTAGTTATATGATTACAAATATATAACTTTTTTGGATTAACTAAACTTTTAGATTTTGCGCTAGGATATCATCGCAAAAATTTTATTCAAATCAAAATATTCTAATCATTAGTAATGCAATATGAAAACTTTTAATAAAGCATTAAATTAAGGCCCTTAACTGAGATTAAAGGGCTTTTTAGTGGGGGATCTGGTGAACATTTTCAACAAGTTGTTTTGTCCCGGCAAATTTTACCCATTCTAATTAAGATTTTTCGAGATCGCCAGGTTCTGAATCTGGTTTGTTTGGGTGTTAAAAGTGCAAAAATGTGCTAAAAACCTATTTTAACTTAATCTGACCATATGTTAAATTTAAATTTTTGATTTTTGTCAGAATTTATAAAATATTGTTAAATGATTGGTTGATAAAAACGTTAAAAAAGAATCAAAGTAACTCTTTAAAGACTGTTTTTATCCCCCTTGGCCTGCAGAATAATGGTACATAACTATGATAATTAGGGTCACTTCATCTTAGTCTTACTCTGTTCTTTCGTTCTCTTTCGTTAGTTTTCGGTTTTGGACTTGGCTTTTCTCTTTTTGAAAGGAAGAAAACCAAAACCAGAGCAAAAACAGACCAAGTACAGATGAAGTGACTCTAATGATAATAGCTTAATGTGAATGTAATAAATGTGATGGGTATGACTTTGTTAAAAGTTAAAAATAGGTTTGTAGTGTAACCTATTTTAGCACCGTTTTTTGGGCTTGTAATTATCAAAAAGTGGAACAGGCAATTTAGAAATAGCTTTTAGAATGTAAAATTTAGCCGGAAGAAAATGTTTACTAGGTCTTAGACTATGTTACATACAGTATGTATACTATACAATGTATAATATACATTGTAAAGCCTTAGGTTCGAACTTAGGTTAGTATTAGTATACATCAAAACCGAAAGAAATATGGTTTGACCGTTTTATAATTTTTGTAAATAAGTTTTCGTTAAATTTTGAGGCAAAATAAATTATATTCTTACATAGATTCTCAGCTCTAAACTGTTATCTCGAAACTAGGTGAATTGATGAGTTTTTAAATAGTTCCAAGATGCAATAGTTTAGAACTAAGGTTTGATACCCATGAAATAAAAATTTTAAGTCGACATTGGTGACATATATTAAGTGGTGCCCTCTAGTGTAGAAATGTAGAAACAGTATGACTAGTAAATATTTTATCAAACTATAATTATAGTTTACATCTTAAGCTGTAAGCAGCCAAATATTTTTAGATGAGTTTAAAAGCCTCATTCGGTCAAGTAATGTTTGGTTTTATTATCCCATTATATTTTTTAGCAATATTTCAATATATTAATATATTATAGGATATACTATATCCTCCTATTAAAGCTTAGTAGTCATAAACGTTCAGCTAAACTACCGTATTGGATTTATGTGCTATATACTAAAATTGATGGTGTTACCGGCAATGTAAAAAATCCGGAAATGTGCGAAATAACTAGATACTCTGCAAACTGACCAATTCACCAGATATTATGCAAAATCGCTACAACTTGGATGATCTGCGAATTTACTACGCTATTTTTGACAATCTGCAAAATGCCTGATGAAATAGTCAATCTGAAGCAGAGTAGAGATTTTGCATAATGTCTGTGGAATTAGTCAGTTTGCGGAATATCTAGTTACTTCGCATATTGCCGGATTTTTTACATTTCCGGTAACAATGGCATTCACAACAAATAAAAGTTTTAAACTGTTTTATAATATTTTTATTATCGAATGCCACTTTAGAGTAAACAACTAGGGACACTAGATCTAGGTCTTAAGTTAGCAAGGCGCCTCTCGAAAAGCGTGATGTAAAAAGTATTTATTAAAAACCTCATAAAGAAAATAATATTCACATAACAGCAAAACAAACCATCTTTCTGTCGATTAAGAATAGAATAATGGAAAATAAATAAAAAAACTCTTAAATAAATAGGAGTATTGTCATTACATTTTTTCTTACCTTGCGGCTGGGGGTTCGCAGCCCCCGGAGCCGCCGTCACTTTGCTGTGGGCCGTCGTGGTGCCACCGGTGGTCTGATCCTGGGAATAGGTTACGGGCCCGGTTTTGCCCGATGCGACGTGACTGGTTGTCAGTTCCTTCGAATAGTCGGCTATGACCGTACTGTGGCCAGTAGAAGAGGTTATGGTTTTGCCCGATGAGAGGTGATTGGTGATGTCCTTCGTTAGGATAGCGTTGGCGATTTCAGGAGACCACGCTTTGCGCTGAAAGAAAAATTCAGTAAGTTGGGGTTTGATTTGGTTAATTTTCTCATGGGCAATATTTTACTTTACCCACTAGTACCATAAATAATTATTATCCAATACATACAGATAATAAGACAATTACCAGCTTTATTTTAAATAGATAAACTCAATAATAACCCCCGCGTAGCTTTTACTTTATTGAGTGGATAATTATTTATTTTACCCACTCAACTGTCACTTGTCAAATTATTTTCTTGCAAATGTCATTAAAATTTTTAATAAAAATATGAATTCCTAAGCTATTTATTGGGTAAAACCTTGTATGGCACTCATGGGTAAACCGATATTGCCCTCTCGAAAATTAACTTGCATGGCTGACGCCTCGCAGGTTAATTTTCTCATGGGCAATATCTTACTTTACCCACTAGTACCATAAATAACTATGGAATTACTCTATAAAATTAAGAATCGTAATCTTGTGTCTAGGTGTCCCCCTTAGGTAAGTGTCGGACACTTCGTGTCCTTTAGCGGTAAATGTTTTTTTTCTGTCTAGTTACGGTTTTGTTTGTATTGATTCTATTGATTTCATCTACCACTACTAAGTGTACTTGATAAAGTACATTTCATTACTCTCGGCTTTTTGATTAAGTGTCAATTTACCTAGGTGGTAGTGAGAAAATGATTTTTTGGGGCGAATGCGGAGATTGCCATCCGAGCTCGGAGAGCGAGGTTGGCAACTAATCGCCCCAAAAACAGTTTTCGCCCGTATACACTATTATCGTCAAATGTGTTTAAGTCCTGTAAAAAACGTTACATACAGTTTTTTGCTAAAATGTAACGTTCAAACTTTAACAAAATACAACACGCAACACGGTGTATTTATGGTTGCCTATTTACAGAACTTCCCTTTTCATAACAGTTCAAAATAGTGACGATTTTTTGATAAGATGCTTGCCACTGTTTATCTAGTTCTTATTTACGAGCTTGTTTATGCTTTATATGGGACATTTTATCAAATGAAATGTATTATTATTTTCAATCGCAAATATGTTTTTAATTGTTATCATTTTACCTTGAATTCCGTAAAATATTGTTTTAGGTATGCCGGTACGTAAATTTAAATTCGAATAATAATGATAATATCATATTATGTTCTGTGTCATTTCCCGTTTTATCAGCTAGAATAAATTCTTAATATAAAAATAAATTTTAACGTGTTAACCACGTTGCAAGAATGTTGCGATTTGGTGAAATCACCCTTAATTCTCCTAAATTTCAATAATAATAAACAAATATTCCTAAGATGGGGCAGGGTGGAGTTGTGCTAATGCGTACTCAGGGTTGAATAGTCATGAGGTATATATACTGTGCGGCCCAAAAGTCACACCCCCCTCTGAACTTTTGAACGAGTTAAGATATCGACTTTTTAACTCGTAAATAAGACAACTTAAACTATCTTTTTGGATATATTTGATATTATTAGCTTTGAAAATATGGGCATTGAAGGTAGTTTTTATTAATGGAAAGGGGGGTCATGTGATCATTTTAAAGCCTTTAAAATTCTCTATTTGACCACATACTTTTTTATTTTTTCGATACAATTTTTGGGGGTTTAAAATAAGGTCAAAGATGGGAATTATTGTCAAAACTTCTTTAAAAAAATCAAACAATTTTTGAAAAATGGTCAATTTGACAAATAAGTCAATTATACTTTTAAATATGGTCGAATTATTTGCTTTAAAATGATGTATATTTAAAAAATACCCCCCTGACAACATTTTAAATACTACAAATATCGAATATATGCCAAAAGATAGTTTGTTGTCTTATCTAAGTGTTCCAAATTTAAAGTCGATTTCTCAACTAGTTCAAAATTTAAGAGGGGGGGGGGTTACTCTTGGACCGCACAGTATTGTTACAGCTCCCTACATAATTCATACTCTTTTTATGTGCTTATAAAATAAAAATAACAAACCGTGAAGATATGTAATGCTAGTATTCACAGTAAATGATATATTACATTTTCCAAATAAACAAAAAAAAATTTAAAAAAATAAATAAGATTCAAAAAAAACTTATTTTTTTTTTTAATTTTTTCAATTTTTTATTCATTTTATTTTGGTAGAATTGATCCTTATAATAAAATTAATTTTTCCTGACAAAATTACGTTAATCGGAATTTTCTTTCAGTATTTTTCAATTTTTTTAAAACAATCTTCCCCTCGTAGAACTTGATTTTTCCTGAAATTTTCAAGTCGATCGGATTATTCGTTCTTGAGTTATCGTGTACATAAGAACGTGACATCAGACAGACGGACAAATAAAAAAAACAGTTGCCTTTTTTATGAAACAAATTTATATCCAAGATTTTTTTTTCTAGAACGATTTTTGATTTTTTTTGAAAATGTGAAACTACCATATAATACTATTCTAGCGCATGCGCTGTGAATAGTATAATAAGCAAGTTTTTTGGAAGTACAAAAAAATACATAGATTAGTGGCGTCTTCTCAAAAAAATAACGGTTAATGCTACAGTATTACAACTTTTTGTCATATTTTATTATGTAGAATCACTCGTTAAAATTTCGGACCCAATTTCAAATACAACGTGTATAGCCAGGTTAAGAGTAATTTACTTTTTTTGTGGGCCTGTGTTATTAGGATAAGGCCCTCATCGTGAGGGTAAAATAAAATTATCGCGTAATAATTTAGTTTTTAGTTGCCAATGAAATTGTCCAATTAAACTGAAATTAATTGAAAAACGGAAACACCACTGGTTGCTGTAATTTAATATTCCTCCGGACCCGTTTTCCCGGAATCGTATGCTCTGATAGGTTTATTTACGTTCGGACCAAAGGACTGGAACACATGGTTATTCTGAAATTTCTAAGTGCATTTTGAAACTAAACTTTGCTCACAGTTAATAGAATTAAGTGCATGTAACATAATGTACCTAATGTACAAGGTATTTCACGTGTTACTATACATACACGGTGTTTGCAGTCTTATGGCATATACTAAAGAGGATGATTCTACATCACAAAAGATAAAAAACTTACAGAGGAATATATGTCTCGAAATAAGCCCCAAGGGAGCTACGGCCCTTCGAAGATGGATATATTGAATGAGAAACCAAGCACCAATAAAATTTTAATCCTTCAGGGCGATTCTTCATTTAAAATTAAGCAAAAAAGTATCCTTCAGCAAAACACCTAAATTTACTTCCTCTTAACTGCAGTTTTTTGAAAACGGTTGCTCCTACAATGTTACACTATATGATATTTTTTATGTATTTTTACTTAAGAAATTAAGATTTTTTACTCAAAATTCAAAAAAAATACACAAAAAAGTTTGAGGCAAAACTGCACACATTTTGTCCATATAGGCACGCATATGGATAAAAAAGTAAACTAATTGCCCTTATAATACTAGTATATATTGCAAAACATCGTCGCTCAAAGGGTACCAGAGTTATTAATTAAAAATATTATTTTTAGTACGATTTTAAAGGGTCGTAAATCTCTTAGGATTCGTTTCCGGACCTATGTTGCTATGCTGGTTTTTCATGTTTTGTGATGTAGAATTATCCCCTTTAATATATGTCATAAGCCTAAAAACATCGTGTACATTAGGATGCTAGCCAAAATTAGATCGTATTGAAAAAACATTTTTACAAAAAAAATTACTTATGGAAATAAACAAAAATTGAATAACTACAAAGTGATAAAACTGATTTTATTTTAAATTAAAAAATAT
The DNA here is from genome assembly GCA_958510825.1 of Brachypterus glaber. Classification (NCBI taxonomy): domain Eukaryota; kingdom Metazoa; phylum Arthropoda; class Insecta; order Coleoptera; family Kateretidae; genus Brachypterus; species Brachypterus glaber. The sequence continues at coordinate 23,261,484 of OY294050.1, forward strand.
CAAACAAAAGAAAAAAATATATCAAATAAAGATTCCTGGGGGGGGGGGAGGGTAAATACTCCCCTGCCCCCAACATCTACGCGCCAGTTAACAGTTTTACGAGAGTTATGGAAGTAGACAAACCCAACATTTGAACCAAACAAACCATCAAGAAAGTAAACAAGAATTTATTAAAAGAATCTGATTTTTCCAGGAAAGAATCTAACAAACAACTTCTTGTTTTTATATTGCGCTGACCATTTGGCCTCCGTTGTCCTGATACGTGTTTGATGCCATAATAGCAGGTGCTCAGTGCACCAGAGTCTGTTGCGGAGGAGACAAAATTTAATAGCAAAAAACGTGGATACCCAGTGAAAAAATATGCACTAATTTTTGAAGTAATAACAATAAATACTTTAAAATTGGCATGCATGTAATATTTTATAAGCAAACAGTTAACCAACGTTAAAACTTTTGCATATACGCACTGAGAAGTTTTAGCGCTTTTGGTATTTTCATTAAATATGCTTAAAAACGCTCTGTTGTTGGAATATTTCATGGTCCCAAATTTCAAGATTGTAAGTACTTATAGGTTATGAAAGTAGGTTAACATAATAACAAGATATGAATCAAAGCAAACTAAATAAAGCTTATGAAAATAATCTCTTGTGGATTTTTTCTGGAATAAAGCTAATAAACTTTTTTTCTATTTTACTGACTGTTGCGAAGGAAACAAAAAAGGGACCGCAAAAAAAGAGGTTTTTAGATCCTTTTTCAAACATCTGTAACTTCGATTGGAATTGAATAAATGCAACGTTAAGTGCTCAAAATTTTTGTCTGATCATGAACTTGTGCAAAGAGTAGTATTTATTGTTCTAGAAGCTAAACATCCCCTTAAACAAAGGGTTAACTAGGGGCACTTGAATTGAATTTTTTACCAAACTTTCTCACATTTTATTAAACATAACTGACTGGATTCCTTTAATTCAATTTTTCTTGAGATACTTTATGATTTACTACTTTTTTTGTGCTTGGGGGGGTAGTTTAACCCTCTTTGTGGGGGTGGATTTTCATCAAATCCAAGGATGATACCCCTTTACGTGTTTTTTATGTTTTATATTACAGAAAAATGTGTTTTTTAAATATTTTGAATTTTTTATTCTTTAACCCTCTGAAAGGGGTTTGGACGTTTAATAACGATAAAGCTTGTCATAGACGTTATTTATTTAAAATAAGCAAATTCAATTATAAAATAAATTATTTTATAAGCAAACAGTTTAGAAAAGTTAAAACTATTTCATATAATTTCTGAGTCAGAAGTTTTAGTACTTTTCGTGTTTTCATCAAATTTGCTTAAAAACGCTGTTGTAATGGTCTTAAATTTCAAGATTGTAGGTACTTATAGGTTATGTAGGTAAACATAACAAGATACAAACCAAAGCAAACTAAATAAACTAAATAAAGGTTTAAAGCTTAATCTCTTGTGGATTGTTCCTGGAATAGAGCTAATAAACTTTTTTTCTATTTCACTGACCTTTTGGCCCCCACTGCGCTGATACGTGTCTAATGCCTTAATAGCAGGTGCTCTGACGAACTGTTGCGGAGGAATTGCATGACTGACGAGCCCACTTGTTGGAACGCTCGTCGGGTGCGCCGCCGCCGCGACGCTCTTTTGCTGACCGAAACCGGCGCCAACGACGCCCGCTACTGCCGCCGCCGAGAAAACTACCTAGAATGGAATAGATGAATATATTGCACGTAGTCAAAATATAGCATGGTGTCTAGTAAAAGTGTAAAATAACATAACCTGATTTTTCTAGATTTTTAAGAATTATATGAAAATTATCAAAAGCAAAATACCTTCAAATTAAAAAAAAATTGTTTTTTTTATATAGACAGGAGATATCACTGTGAATTTATATTAAAAAAAAATGATTTTTAAAGTGCCATTTTTTGGGATTTTTTTTGAAAAAAAAACATTAAAAACGGTGGTTGCCATGATTCCGGCCGTTTGGATCGACTGGAAAAAAAAACGGGATATTTTTCAAAAATGTTCAAAAAAAATGTCCACCATTTTATTTTTTGACAAAAAAAAACTCTAATTGGGGCTCTAGCAACTTCAATACTGAATAATGTTCCATTTTTTTTTTCAGACGATCCAAATGGCCAGAATCATGGTAACCAGCGTTTTTTATATGGCAAAAAAATGGCACATTAAAAATATTTTTTTTATACTTTTTTTAATATAAATAAACATACCTACTAATTTTCACAATGATATCTTTTTTCTTTCTATAATAAAATTTTTTCTATGCTTTATAAAAAAAATGTTAAAAAAAATATTTTTAACATTTTAATGAGGTAAGACTCCTTAAGACTACTTATTACTTCAAAAAGTGGGGGTTGCATGTGTACTGTTTAAATGAAACGAATTCTTTTTGTATGTCGGTATATAATGGTCTAAAAAAATATCTGTTAAGGTTAGTTTATGCAAAAATTAACGAAGCCAACGAGAAATATAATTTTATGTCTGCTGTGCATACTTGATAATTTAGCTCCAACTAAAATAGTAATTATAAAGAAGTCATTTTTTATAGCCGAGCGCATTACATCCTGAGATGCGTAGCATCGAGGGATATAAGAGTGCGAGGCGACAATAGTCCGTAGTTAATAACTAATTTTTTTCACTAGTTTTAGAATATTATTTATCAGGTTTTTAGACTTTGAAATCAATTTTTTTCACCTATAGCAATAATATATTTTTTTCTTCTAGTAGGAGTAAATTTTATAAACAATTGATATCTGCCACTTGATTTTCCTTGAACTGCAAAGACATGTCATTGCTTATAATTTGTAATGGACAAAATGCAACAATATTTTGCCATTGGATAAAAAATGAGCATGGCAAATATTATAAATGAATTAATTATAATAGAATATAACATATTATTCAGTAAAGAAACAACTTACCGATGTTCTCGGACATTTTAAAAATATCAAAATGCCACCCACTAGAACTGTCAACTTTCAGTGAATCAATATATTCATTTGTTTTCAGAAATGGCGATTTCAAAGGCTACTTTTTTTTGCGCGGTTAATTAAGATCCAGCAAACATTTTAGTTAGCTGATATAGTAGTGAAAAGAATAATTTAGAAAATAATATATAAACCACGGTAGAGAAGACCATTATAGCCTCCATTTCTAAAAAACATATCAACAAGCGGTTTTTTGCATATTATTTCTTTTCATATCATATCGAATAGTTGATTAGAGTTTGGGAGTAAACGATTGGGGGTAAGGGGGTAAGAATGGTGTAAAACTCCTATTTTTAGCGTTTTTTGGTTATAATTTAGTTAATTATTATTGTATTTTATTAATTTAGCACTTATATGAAAGTTTTTTTTAAACTGCTCAAAAAATGTTGGAAACAATTTTTTCATAAATACATTGTTTTCGAAATATTAGCGTTTAAAGTAGTAAAATGTTTTTTTGGCATAACTCACTTATAAATCGATTTCAAAAAATTATATTTAAAATGAAATTTTTAAGCCGTAAAAAAAATCATATAGTTTTTGCTAGAATATAACGTTTTGTAGTTACAGACTTTCAAACTTTAATAAATTATGCAACACACGGGTGTATTAATGGTTGTATTTCATAACGTTTCAAATTAGTGCCTAGTGCCGATGTTTGGACAAGGTGCGTGCAACTGTTCAGCTGTTTATAAAATTATTTCCTACTAGAAGAGAAAAAATTATTTCCTACTAGAAGAGAAAAAATTATTATTGCTCTGCAGTTTAGTTTCTAGGATTAAAAACAGGATAAATAAAGATACGTGCTAAAGAGCTCCAGTAGTGAACAAAATTATATTTCTAGTTACCTTCGTTAATTTTTGCATAAACTAACCTTAACAAGTTCTAATTAAATTATATGTGCTTTTCATTCATATTGGGAAAATTTCGTTAGATTTTCGTACAATGTTCAGTTTTACAAGAGTACCGAATTTCCAAATATAAACCTTGTGGCAGGAAAAAAGTTTAAAATTCCAGTAAAATTCTGTGACTAGCAAAATTTCCTGACTATTCAAACTAGTCCAGACCACTGGACCCAGTCCAGGGCAGAATTCAATTTGGAGAAAACTAGGTATTACCTCAGCCAATGAACGGTCCTGAAACTGGTCGGAAAACGAACTACTGTTCTCGAACGCTGTTTTTCGTTTCTTGTGTTGCAACGTCTGGTGCTGATGAGCAGCGCTGGTGTTATTGTTGATGTGGCTGTCGTTTGCTGTACTTTCGTGGCTATTCGTCGTGACCAACTGTTGGGATTGGATGAACATGTCATGCATTCCCTGGAATAGAATATATTCTGTCAGAATTTTTACACACAGAAAACTTTAGTTATGTATACGAGGAAGATATATTCACCAAATATTTTAATGGTTTACGGTTTTGATAAATACACAGGGAAAAATCGGACAAATATATAGTCGCTGTCAGAGTATAAGAGAATTTTTTTTAACAGCGATTATTTTTATCTGGCACGTGTCAAACGGTTCGTCCAATCGGGACGTTACATAATTTTAGACTCGTTTAAACTAATGTATTTTAATCCAGTCCACGTGGACTGATTCTAGCCAGTTAACGTTCGACCATATCCATTTATATATTATATTTCACAAAACATTTAGCCACACCCACAAATATTTACTGGACCGGCTTTAATTTGATTTATATGTGTTCTCTGCTTCGATAACACCCGCGAATATAGTTTTATTTGTAGTAAAATACCCTAATATTTCTAACAGAAAAAATCAGATTCCCAACATTAGCTATTTATGATAAATAGTTGTTTTAATAAGGCTAATAAATATGCAATAGCCCCAAATATACATAATATCCCCAAATATATTACTATGAAATAACATATATTAAACATCAATATTTTGTAAATTCATGGTACCTAAATAGATTAAACCTAATAAACAAATATTTATAATTGGTCTATTCGTGACAATGAAAAATAAGTATTTAATAAATTTTATTAATCACAAAGAAACATTTATTTGCCATAAATAGATAGTTTATTTGGTTTTGTCCGGAATATTTAAGCAAAATTTGCTTAAATATTTAATAGCTTGTATAATTAATCAACGTAATTACAACAATTTAACTTAATAAATAAATGAATTAGTATATTAAGAACAGTTTATTTATTAACATTTATAGATGGTTTGCCCAGTTATTAACATTTTGACATTTGGCGCATTTAATTTCATTGGTTAAATTCTTAGTTTAGTTTTAAGGTTTGGTAAATCAACCTTTAGTTTTAGTATTAAGTACACAAATTTTCTGGAATAATAGCCTTCAAGGGTTACAGTACAAGAAATTTGATAGTCATCAATCAATCAAGGTTACAGTATGTACAAAATATGGTAAGGTATGGGAACCAAAACATCTAATAAGACAATGTTACGTAAAAAATGGTGTAACTATTATCGTTGTAATGTAATTGGGTATTTACCATACTTTTAATTAAATTTGTTCGGTTCATATAGACCATTGTTTACCTTATGCACCAGAAGAGTGACCTTGGATTTACCATGTTCGCAACCTAAATAATTAGTTACCTTTTAGGGACTTAATATTTTAATTAGGGAATTTCTGATTGATTAGTTTGACATCTGTCAATCACTTCCATTTTTACTTTCACCTTTCGATAAGAAGCTTAGTTTTAAAATCTTTATTTATTTCTATCATCCTTTGGGATAATTTAGTTATTTAATGAATAAATAACATCCTGGTGTTAGGTAAGTCTTTTAACACCATTATTTTTATCTCAAGCTAATGCTTTAACTTATTTTTTAGATTTTTATATTGGTTTGATAAACCAGGTCACTCTTCCGATACTTCGATCACATTGAATAAACTTGCTATATTTGGTATAACTGTTTTACTCACGACCCCTGTACCATTTCGGCGCCCAATACAATTTTGGTACTACAACGTGTTTGCCCAACGTGAGAGCTATAGAGGCATACAATCAACCGTCCAGGCTTGGGCCAAGTTTTATATTCACATATAGCACAAAACAATATGCCGGTGGATCACAGTCCAACATCACACACCAAAAATACCAGAAGTGGCACAAGTTATGGTGGCACCAGCAGAGGTCCTCGTAGGGAGCTGCCCATGGCTGACATTAGTGTAGAAGGGGGTATCGAGTCACTAGCAACAGCATTGCCATCCTTAACCACCAGTGAAACAACCCACCACAGCTCGGAAAGACAGTTTCAACCAGTTTTAACTGCAGCAGGGGCGATTTCACAACATCGACCACCATCACTTTCACCACAGGTTTTTACACAAGCCATCCAACCAGGTATTTATGCTCCAAGTATAATCACAACAACAGAGCTAAATCAACCTGGGGATATGCAAGCTCAGGGTGCAGTGCCTAAGATTAGGAGGCCAACAGCATCAAACAACTTCCTAGAAAGAAATTATAATAGTAATATACATTATTCTCAAAGTAATATGAATTTACCAACATATACCCATAGTAACTTGAATTTTACTAGAAATAATGCAAATATACCAAATGTAAACATTGAACTACAAACCCCATCTTACAGTGATTTTAATTTAAATAACTTTAATTCAGGGGGCTATAATTTCACAAGGGCACCTCATATTCCTAGTTTTCAGAATGCACCAAATATCCCTAACATCCCACCAATCCCTACACCTGAAACACTTGCTAGTATTAAAAAATTAATACCATTGTTCTCAGAAGGAGGTGAAATTCACCCTTGCGAATTTTTAGAAAGATTAGAGAGAACATTAAATAATTATAACGTACCTTTTAACCTATTTGCTCCAGAATTGTCAGACATTTTTTTAGGTCCAGCGAAGCACTGGTTATTAGCAATGTTAAATAGTTTTAGAAATTTTAACCAGTTTCGTGACGCATTTTTACAAAATTTCTGGGGTTATTCTCACCAATCAAAACTAAAGTTAGCATTGGAAACAGGTCGGTACAATCGAACTACCAACTACACACACTATTTTCTTGGTCAGCTTGCGAAATCTAAGTTTTTGAATCCACCTTACACAGAACAAGAACTTATTTTGATTATTAGTCGTCACTTTCCTCCTTCAATTAGTTGTGCACTAATTGGCAGTCGTAATATATCAGATGTACTTGACAGATTGCGTTTGGCTGACAACTTTGATAATTATAAACAATCTTCTTCTTCTTCCTCCACAACTTATACAACTCAGCCAGTGGTGGCAAATAGGCCAATGAACCATAATAATAATAATCATAACCTAAAAAATGGTCAGTCTTTCGTTAAAAAGCATATTTCAGCGATACAAGAGACCGAATGTGCAGAACCTTCGGAAAACTAATAGTTCCCGAGGATATAGGCAGTCTGTCCTCTATGGGAAATATTTCAAAAACTGCCCACGATAATAAAGGTAAGTTTACATTAGTAAACAACCCAAAAAAAGATCTCCAATGTGATTTTGATCATTTATCAGAGGTAAATGACTCGTTTCGTTCCCCTATAATTACCATTAAAATTAACAAAACGGAATTTCCGACTTTGGTCGACAGCGGTTCAGAATGTAGCGCTTTCTCAGCCAATGTCGAAAATATTTTGTCAATGACAGATGTTCCCATGTTCCCAGTAACAGGTGTGCGGGTAACGGGCGCCTTTAGAAATAAAGAACGTAAGGTTTCTCACCAAGCGTTAGTCCCATTTACTATCGAAGACCATGAATTTGAGTTTGAAATGTTACACATTCCAGACTTGGCCTATCCGATTATTTTGGGTTGTGACTTTTTGCGTTTTTTTCAGGCTAACATTAGTCTGGAACACAAAAGTATTTTTTTGAAATATCAAAATAAAATTCTACAAATTCCAGAGGCTAGAATTTTCCATGATTATTCAGCACCTGTAATTTCCCCTATAAAAAAAATATGTGCCGAGTCGAAAAGCCCGCCGATTCCCGGTGAACAAAATGATTCGTATTTAATAAATGATACGGATATAGAAAATGTGGTAAATTCTACTTTTCTGTCCGATCAACATAAACTTAAGTTTAAAAACTTATTAGAAAAACATAGAAATATATTTTCTGATAAACCTGGACTGACAAATGAGTACATTCATAATATTGTCTTATTCGATACAACCCCTTGGAATGTAAAGTCTTACCCCATCCCGGTACATCACAGACCCGCAGTGGCAAAAATAATTCAAGAAATGTTGAATGAAGGAATAATTGAAAGAACATCTTCTTCTGCCTATGCGAGCCCATTAGTAACGGTAGTCCGTAAAAACGGAACAGTGCGTGTCTGTTTGGATGCACGCCAATTGAACAGTCGAATGGAGCCCGATACTGAGCTCCCTAAACAAGTTCAGGACCTTTTAAAGACTTTACCCCCTGTAGTCAAGATTATGTCAACCCTTGATATGACTAACGGGTATTGGCAGATTAAATTACGTGCTAAGGACCGAAAATACACTGGTTTTCTGCACAATGGTCAGTCATATCAATTCAAAGTTTTGCCTTTCGGGCTTAAAACGGCAGTTTCTAGCTTTTCCCGAGCTATGACTGTTATTTTGGGCCCAGCTTTCGACGAATTCGTCCGAATCTACATCGATGATGTGCTAGTACTATCTCCTGATGTGGATACTCACTTAGAACATTTAGATCGAGTTTTGGGTCGCTTATCATCAGCTGGCCTAACCCTCCGTTTAAATAAATGCCATTTTTTCCGAAAAGAGCTAAACTTTTTAGGTTATGTCCTTTCAGAAAAAGGCCTACAAAGTGACCCATCCCGAGTTAGCGCCATCACCAATTTTCCAGAACCCAGGAACGTTAAGCAACTTCAAGCTTTTTTAGGCTTAACGAACTATGATCGTAGTTTCTGCAAACACTACGCAACAGTAGCTGAACCTCTTTTTTCACTTCTGCGCAAGAAAAATAAATGGACTTGGGGTTCCACTCAAGTAGAGGCTTTTAATAAATTGAAAGAAATGATTAAAGAGGAAGTACTACTATACCATCCCAGCCTATCCATTCCATTTTGGGTGCAATCCGACAGCTCCGATGTAGGGGTAGGGGCACAGCTCTTCCAAATGGTAGAGGGACACAAAAAAGTGGTCGCCTATGGTAGTAGGGTGTTGCTTCCCCGAGAACGTTCGTATTGCTCGGCGGAAAAGGAGGCTCTCGCTATGGTATGGGCCCTGGAAAAGTGGAGAGTTTTCCTGGTAGGAAAACCCTTTTACTGCCTTACTGATAACAAAGCGATAACCTATTTAAAAACATGTCGCATGTTAACACCTAGATTGGCTCGTTGGTGTTTATCATTACAAGACTATGATTTTAGTATTAAACACATTTCCGGTAAGGACAACATAATTTCAGATATTTTATCTCGAAACCCTATTCCGAGGTTACCGGTGCCCTCGGACCGTTGTTTTCAAATTTTATTTACAAAATTTGATACGATTTTCAGTCGTAGCCTAACTTCTATTGCCGAAGATCAAAAGAATGATCAAAAACTGGCCCGAATACGAGAAAATGTTCAGCGTTTTCCAGAAGAAAATAGCCGTTTTGTCATTCACAAAGATGTGCTTTTTATGCGCAAAACCCCAGAAGAAAATTGTCTGCTCTGTGTGCCGAAAAATCGCATTGACGATTTTATCACTGCCTATCATACCGGCCTAGGACACTTCGGGGTATTTAAAACGCATGCCACAATGCGCAGGGAGGTATGGTGGCAAAATATGGCCAAAGACATAAAAAGAATTATCAAGTCCTGTCTTATATGCCAGTTGGCCAAATCCGGCCCTATTCTTCACCCTCCACTGCAAGCCATTATCCCAGAGGCCCCAGGGGACCTGCTGGCCCTGGATATTTATGGTCCCTTACCAAAAAGTCGAGGGGGCGTGGAATATTTGTGTGTAACATTAGACGTGTTTACTAAATTTGTAACACTTTACCCCCTAAAAAGGGCCACTACAAAATCCATCCTTAAAAAATTAACTGAGGATTATTTTGTAAAATTTTCCACCCCTAAACGGCTACTGACGGATCACGGCACACAATTTGTTGCTGGGGCCTGGTCTGCAACCCTTGAAGCCCTCGGCATCAAGGTAATTAAATCCTCCGTCCGGCACCCGTCCAGCAACCCTTCAGAGCGAATTATGAAAGAACTATCTCGACTTTTTCGAACTTTCATCCACGACAAGCATAAAAAATGGGCTTCGGAAGTAAACCACTTGGCGCAACTGCTAAACAATGTAGTGCATGTGTCAACCGGGTATACCCCTTCCGAACTTCAAACTGGGTTTCCCGCTGAACTTCCCTTAAGAAGTATGATTGATTTCCCAGACCATCTGGAAAAAATAGAAAACCATGTTAAAATTTATTTTGCCAGAGAAAGCTTACTATCCCACGCAGTACGCCGCAACGCGTCTAGTAAGAAAAATCCATTGCCTACCTTCAAAGTTGGTGATCAAGTATTGCTAAAAGCCAACCCAATTTCGTCTGCAATTGAAGGAAGAACCAAAAAATGGATGCTTCTTTTTGAAGGTCCTTATAAAGTTAAAAAGACGGTGGATAAATTAACTTATATTTTGTATGAACCAGAAACAGATATTGAACGCGGAATGTTTCATGCATCACACTTGAAACATTTTAACCCTTAACCGTATACCCTTTCCTGCAACTGTGATTTTATATCTCGCTAAAATTTTGCTTTAATTATACCGAGCTAGGGGGGGTAGTTGTAATGTAATTGGGTATTTACCATACTTTTAATTAAATTTGTTCGGTTCATATAGACCATTGTTTACCTTATGCACCAGAAGAGTGACCTTGGATTTACCATGTTCGCAACCTAAATAATTAGTTACCTTTTAGGGACTTAATATTTTAATTAGGGAATTTCTGATTGATTAGTTTGACATCTGTCAATCACTTCCATTTTTACTTTCACCTTTCGATAAGAAGCTTAGTTTTAAAATCTTTATTTATTTCTATCATCCTTTGGGATAATTTAGTTATTTAATGAATAAATAACATCCTGGTGTTAGGTAAGTCTTTTAACACCATTATTTTTATCTCAAGCTAATGCTTTAACTTATTTTTTAGATTTTTATATTGGTTTGATAAACCAGGTCACTCTTCCGATACTTCGATCACATTGAATAAACTTGCTATATTTGGTATAACTGTTTTACTCACGACCCCTGTACCATTTCGGCGCCCAATACAATTTTGGTACTACATCGTCTAACTATTTATAATAAAGCCTAGACTCTGTTGAAAAAAAGTGTTTTTAAAACTATAGTAAAAATACTTTCAGTGTAGGTACATTATAAATAGAATTTTAACACAGTATGTTAAAATACACGTATTTTAACCCCTTAATGCTAATTTAGTAGCTATTGACTGAGCTCAATTTGTCCAGTATCTAGACACATGTAACTTTTGGCTGGTTCAACTAAAATAAAATCATTCTATGATATTTAACTAGACATATTCAAATATGAATATGTCTATTAATGTTATTATAAAATAAAATCTTGAACAACACAAATATTGAATAAAATTAGCTTAAATAATTAATATAAAACAAATATTGAAATAAAAACTAGAATTAATATTTTAAGTTTATATCCTCGATTTTATCCTTTTTTTATATCTATAAGTTGACTAGTTTTGTCCTTCACCCATGACTTAACCTCGTAACAAAAGATTTATTAAGATACAGAGTGTCTTCTCCAAATATTAGAACGTTAAACTTTAGGGTCCAAAACTTTAAAATCTAAAGGGACGAGCACCTCGTCTAGCAAATTAGACTTACACTGTACAAGGATGCAAATTTAATATGGTTTGAAACAGAACACAAGGTGTAGTGTAAATATCTATCTTTGAGCACTTTAGAATAGTTCAAAAATTATGTCACAAAATTGTTGAACAGCCCCAGTAATAAAATCCTCAATAAATTATAATTTGATGATTATCAGTCATGCCCATGGATAAGGGGGGGGGGCACAGAAATTGTTAGTTTGTGACAGGGGGGAGGGAGGCGGTCTAGGAAAATTTTACGTAACGGACGATTTAAGCGAAACAAACAACAATACATTTTTTTTTAATTTTTAGTAAATGTGACAGTGTGACAAGGGGGGGGGGAGGAGGGGTCAAAAATTTCGAAAAATTGCTTTACGTAATATATGGCCAATCCCTAAGCATTTTAAAAACTAATCAAAAACTGAAAATGTGCCAATAAGTTTTGAGATTTTAATCATTTTCTTGTCATTTTTATAAGGTTTGCATTTATTTTTAGTTATTATAAAACCCCCAATTTTAAATCGCCTTCACTAAAATTTCCGGGGAAATTCATGACATGACATTAACGTGTTTAGAGCCATTTTTAAGAAAAATCGATTTTCTTATTTTTATTTATCAGTAAGCTACCCTTATTTGGCACAGCAGAAATAAACTCTTAAGTTTTAAGTTTGGTTTTGATCTGCCAAATGGTATGGCCTCGGGTATGGCATCTGGACGGACCGACGGACGGACGAACAGACATCGAAAAATCGTTTTTTTGGAATGCATAGACTTTAAAACGGATAAGTACATTAAAGTCTGATTTTGTTTTCTTCTAGGCCGCACGAAAGTAAAAATTAATGAAAAATATTAAAAATGTACCTCAATTTCTTTTTTAACTAATTCATCCAAAATAGTTTCCATATTGTACGACATTGTGAATATTTTTAAGTCCACATCACAACACAAAAACAATTCACTTCACAAAATTAACAATATCATTTTAATATGTGTATTCACAGTAAAATACATATGTATTAAAATATTAAAAACTAAATATTTTTTAAAAGTGTTTTTAAATCGGGTTTACTTCAAAACTGCCCTCGTTTCAAAATAGAACTTGTTTGTTAAAAATTACAACAGGTAAACGAATTGTAGAAGGGGAAGGGTCCCAGGTATACTTTTTAAGAAATCCCATCCTTTGCGGAGGGACTTTATGACGGGGAAATTTCTAGAAAATATGGGAACGTTTGTATACAAAACACATGGCTTTATTATAACACTACAATGTCAAAATGCCTTCGCAGCCTTCATCAAGAAGAGCATTTGTTAGTACCTAGTAGAAGTATAAGTTAACTTTTTCAAAATTCAAACTTTTCATCTAGCATTTCCAAACAGAGTACCAGTGATAGAAAACGAGGTACGCAGACGAAACCAGTGCTGCCAAACTGTGGAGATTTCTCCAAATTGTGGAGATTTTAAATCCTGGTGGAGATTTTGTGGAGATTTAAGAATTGTGGAGATTTTGCGGAGATTCCAGGTTAATAGTAAAATTAAAAAACAAATTGCATAAGTAAAAAGTAATTCGTGATGAAGTTTTATAGGAGATTCCTCATCAATTTAACATGAGATTTCATGCCGTTTTATAATGTCCACATAAAAAAGGGCAAAGCTCTTTAGATTTTAGAGGTGACGTCTTTTTTTTTAGTCATTAAAATTTTTGCAGGGGTAAAGCTTTTTTTTCATAGACAAAATAGTCATCAAAATTTTGCCAGGGATAGGTAAAGCGTTTTAGAATTTGGAGGTGAGAAGACTCTTTTTTTAGTCATCAAAATTTTGGCAGGGGTAAACCCTTCATGGACACATGGTTTTTATTCATTTATAATAGCACATACAGAATCGGAGATGTTGCGGAGATTTTTCCGATATCTTGTGGAGATTTTGGAGATTTTAAACAAAAATTTCGGAGATTTTGACCTTTTTGGTTTGGCAGCACTGGACGAAACTATTGTTTGCCTTCTTTAATGAAATTCGAAACAACTTTTAAAATGTCCTTCTGTCTGTCCGTCCATCCGTTAATCAAATAACGACGAAAATTGCCCCTACGTCAAATTTTTAGGAAAAAAAACTAAAATTATAATATAAATAAAAAAGGTCAAAATAAATCAATTTTTTGATCAAATTTATATATTACAAAAAAAAACGACGAGAAGAGCATACAGTATAGAATGCGATGCATTATGCTGTCCAACTAATCAAGAGGGCCCTATCTGCATTTTTGTTGTTTTAAGTAGAGCACTAGGTTTATTGGGGTAGGTGGGTACCTCGCTTGATTTTGTGTAGTGTGTAAACTACCTACCTACCCTAATAAACCTACCTATCCAGTGCTCTAGTTTTGAGAAAATCGACGGCGGCAATTTTGCAGATATGCGAGCAGATATTACAATATTTTTAAGTGAACAAATCTCTTAAAATGTAATATGCGACTTTTTTTCGTAGCATATTTGTTAGCCCTATAATGCACAAGTGCATATTCACAGGCTCGTATAAGAAAGTAATACATAACAGTGCGATGCCATGATTGGTTTGATATGCTGCCATGTATCTTGTAAGCCAATCACGGTACCGCATTCTTATGTACTATGTTGTTATGCGAGCTTGTGGATATGCCTTAATGTAGCACACAAGTTACGTACCATTAAATCGTTCATATTTGATAAAATGAAACTAATACATCATAATTTTTATATTTTAAATCGCAATTTTTAGATCTACCTTCTGAAAATATCCCTATAATTTTCATAAAAATGCCTTGGATCTTGAAAAACATTTAGTAACTTATCAAGGCCTTGCAAGGGTGCGAAATTAAAAATAATTTTAATTTATTTTAGGCGCAGTTTAAAAATATCTTGTTCTAAAATTATGATTTATTTAGAAGTGTGTTTTCATAGATTATAAGATTAAATTATGTAAAAATTACTATCAGTCTGTACGTTATGAAAGCATTGTTCTTTAAGGCATATCCACAGCCTCACATAACACGCATAGTACATAAGAATGCGATACCGTGATTGGCTTACAAGATACATGACGGCACATCAAGCCAATCACGGAATCTTATGTACTATGCGTGTTATGCGAGGCTGTGGATATGCCCTTATAGTCCAGTCAAATAATAAATGTAAATTGCAATAAATGTACATGGGCTGATATTTTAAAGGGTAGTAGTGGATGGTAACAGAAGACTCCTGTTAGTTTTTCACCGGGTGATTTGCCTAAGGGGTGTCCGCTATCTTGAATTTTAGGGGCGAGTTGCTTAATATGCATCTTACGATAAAAATGCATATAACCAATTTTGTTAAGGAGGAAACTTTCAACAATTTTTGTTTAGATAATTTTGTTAATACATTAATAACAATCCAATTAATTTAAAAATAGCCATGTTGGAGGTGAAATTGGTTTCTTCCATTTTTCAGCCAAATTATTCATCGGACGATAAAAGTGGTTATGAATAATTTTGTAGCTCTTGACATTCTAAGTTTCATATATTTTAAATTTTTATAGGTACGGTTACAGAGGACGCAACTCGACTTTCAGCGCCCAATGTAACCGTAACAACATACTAATGAAAATGCCTCGGAAAATGCATAACATATAAAACTTATAGAGAATTTCAAGAGCTACAAGTTTGCTCATAAACACTTTTATCCTCCGATGAATAATTTGGCTGAAAAATAAAAAAAAAACAATTTCACCCCCAACATGGATATTTTTGAATATTTATAACTCGATAGTTAATAATATATTAAAAAAATTATCCAAACCAACATTGTTGGAAATTTTCTTCTTATCAAAGTTGTTTATATGCATTTTTATCGTGATAACCGCACTCACCCCTAAAATTCAAGATAGCGGACACCCCTTACGCAAATCACCCGGTGAAAAACTAATAGAAGTGTTCTGTTACTATCCACTACTACCCTTAATAATATCCGCCCATGTACACTTTTTGCAATTTAAGAAAGGAATTTCTAGTTATTTGACTGGACTCCCTGTAAATAATTCAAAAATATTTACTTGAAATTTTTTAACTTTTTGCCATGTCCTTGCAGTCCTTTTTACAAATGATTTTACAATTTGTTTTTAATTCTAAAAAACAGACATTGTAGGGTTAAAGTAAGGTGCAGATACGACATTCTTGCTTAGACGGCAGGGTGATTCAGAAATAAGGTACCAATTTTTAAGGGGTGATTTTACATTAAAAAATATAAATTTGTGTACGGGAACTTTCTTTCATAGTTTTTGATGTAGAATCACCCTGCAGTATTGAATTTTTAATTGGCGCTTTTTTGGACGTTTTCCTATTTTTTATGTTTATAACGTAAAATTGCCTTTTTAATTTTCTCGAAAACGGTGGGCCCTACCGTGTTACATAGAGTACCGTTTTTATGTATGTTTAATTTAAGGTTATTTTATTGAGAAAATGTCAAAAATTCTACAGATAAAAAAAGTTGGGGCAAATAAAAAACGACATTGCCCCCCATTTTCCCGTCCGTGGTTAAAATTACCAAATAAAAATTACATAAAAGGATAGCCTTTATCAACGTTAAGGCATGTGCAGAGAATCGTTACTGTACTGCATAGGGTCTCAGAGATATTAAATAAAAACTACTTTTTAGATGTCCCTTAGCTCCCCTAGGGCTCATTTCCGGACCAACCTTTTAGGAACTTTTTTTCATATTTGTACCCTATCTTGAATCACCATGTATATCTTCACAGATTATCATATTCTTCCCAGCACGCAAGCCTCGGCTGAACGGTCTTTTTGGAATTTTCCCAAATCCTCAAAAACGCCCTTAACAAAAAATTCTTGGATACAAATGTGTTTCATCGGAAAATAAATAATTTTAAAAATGTCCGTCCGTTCGTCCCGAGGTCCGTCTGTCCACCATCCGACCCAGCAACCAATTAAGTGACCCCAGAATTACCAACAGCATTTTTCTTGCAGTAAAAGTAAAATTTTTGCTTTGTATAAGTATACCTAAATTATATTTATAACCAGAGTAAAATTAACATGAATCTAGTTTACGACAGCTCTTTTTAGCAACAAAATTAATTTGTCTAGTGGACAGCCTTGAAGTATTTATTAAATAAGTCTTAATATTTATATATACATAATAAATACTGTTATTAAAATCTTGACAATAATACATTTTTCTACGTATTATTTATACAAACAGGGATTTCTCGTTGGGAAGTTATAATAAGTAAACTTGGGTAAGTTCCTACCGCATGTACAGAAAAAAATCTAATGATGAAATTTTTTGAGGTTAGGAACGAAATGCGATCTAAGCGAGTTAAATCAACCCAGGATTCGGATTCAGCGACCCCAAAAACGTATAGAAATGTTTGACTCGTTTGGTGAACAAGACCTTTTTTTTTTCGTGTAAGGTGTATTTGTATGTGCAATCAAGAAGATTAAGCACCTGGTAGGCTTAACACTAGATTCCTAGTAAACTATAAATAAGTGGAATTATACACGGTGTCTCAACGAAGCCGATTCGGTCGATATATAGTAAAATATCCACTTTAGAGAAAAACTTTAAAGGGAAAAGTTGTATGATTTTAAAAAAGGCACATTCTAATAATATTTTTAAATATACAGTATGGTCATTCTAAGGTGGGTAACATTTGACTTAATTTTTTTAAAATGGAATGGTATATTTTTTATTATGTCATCTTACTTGTGATAAAAATACCTTTATTTTAATATCATATTATATGGGTTTAGAGTTTTTGAGATATTTTTTTTTTTTTGAGAAAAAAATGCATTTTTAGTGATGAGATAAAACCTGCTTCAATTTCTTTATATATATCTTAAAAACTATGAACAATATACCCGTATAATATATCATTAAGGTATTTTTATGACAAGTAAGATGACAGTAAAAAATATACCATTCCATTTAAAAAAATTAAGTCAGATGTTACCCACCGTAGGAGGACCATCCTGTATATTTTAAAATATTTTTAGAATGTGCCTTTTTTTAAACCATACAACTTTTCCGTTTAAAGCTTTTCTCTAAAGTGGATACTTTACTATATACTATATATATCGACCGAGTCGGCTTCGTTGAGGTACCCTGTATATATTTTTTGGGCACCTTATAATCCATAAATGTGGATTAAAAATAGGATTATTAAAATGAAACGTACTTAGTTGTTTGTTAAGTAGAATAAAGTTAACCTATAAGTATAAACCAGTATAACTAGGTATAAACAAAAATTTTAGATAACTTCCGAGATAACTTCATTTACTATAGAAATCTAATATTCGCCGCAATTCTACGTAGTAGGCTACCACTGGTACCCGGTACCAGTCCTACGTACAATGGCGATTTCTGCCGTTAGATTAGACAGGGACAAAAGTTCTACCCAAAAAGGATAGAAGACATACATACACTCCCACTTCCACCCAACCAAACAAATTCTGTAATTGTTCTTTGTTGAACAAACGAAAAGTGTAACAATTTAATTTTTATTACAGAAATTAATGGCGCCATCTAAATTTTAGTAGAATTATCTTATTCTACAGATTCCGCTCAGTGCTACACTTTCCGGCCAACCAAATAAATACTGTATTTGTTGTATGAAAAACAAATACAGTATTTATTTGGTTGGCTGGAAAATGTAGCACAAATTAGATAGAGATAGGGTAGACGTCTTTTGTTTCATAATTCTAGTTGTAGAGATCTCCATTGCGGCGGTCTCTTAAAATGTTTGGGACCTCTTAAATATGGCCGCCATTAAACTCGTATATTAGTTTTATTCGAGATTTTATTCACGGTTATATCAAAATTAAATTTTTTAGGGTATGTGTGTTATGTAATATTTTCTAGATAAAACAATGCCAATTTGTAAAAACAATTGAATGGACCCATGTATGTATTAGAACAAAATATAATAAAAGAAGTATAATATTTAAATTTCCTTTCTCTCTATCACTTTCCCTCCTACTACCTCTCTCTCTCTATCACTCTCCCTCCCACTACCTCTGTCTCTCTATCACTCCCTCTGCTTAAAAATTTTAGGAGGGAGTTGTAAAAAATCTTGAGAAAAATATGTGAAAATCTTTGTGAAATTCTTACATAGGGGAGAGGAGGTCACTTTGGATGTTCAAAAATCCTTAATATTGGTCCGAGACCGAGGGTTTAAGTAATTCTTGGGACTATCGTTGTATACTTTCTTGACATGGATAACTTGTCCAGCACAAGATTTTCCAACGATTGTTCATAATTTTCCATGTTACAAATTCTTCAGAAAGCAGCCCCTCGTCCGAAACGAAACTTTTTTGCTCAAAAATAGCGTTTAAGTAAATGTTTAATGCATGGATCTATTTATATTTATAAGTTGCATACACATTCCTATAGAATTTTACGAATTGCAAATTGCGATACGCTGGACCAGCGAAAATAAATTGGCAAGAAAACACGGTTAAATTGGGGTTATTGTAATAAATTTTTTAATTGTTATTTACAAAATACGAAAATATCTCAAGTATGCTTTATGTTAAATATACTCCACCGTCGTGCATCGCCTAGACATTTTCTGTTTGAAATATGCAGTGGGCTTTAGGCGAGGTTTTAGGTAATTTTGCTTCCTCCTCTTTCATGTGAAATAAATAATTTTCGCGAAAAAATCTCACAACATATACAAGAAAGCCGTAACCGAAATGTCATGATTTTAAGGCGAAGTTTCCCAGTTTAATCTTATGTTTTATTTTTAAAACAAAAAAAATTTCAACGTTAACAGCCAGGTAGCGTTAACAGTTACTTAACAGAATATTAACAATTAAAAAATAATAATAATAATAAATCAATGGGACATTTTCCTCGGCGCGGTCATTTGTTGAAAACGTCGTTAAAATGTTCTAGGTAAACGCTAAAAGTTCCAGCCTTCCAGTGACCAGATGGCACTAATAGTAAAAACTAAAAGAAGCATGAAGTTATAGTCTTTGTCAACAGGTGACATTAGTAGTAAAATAAAGAGTGCAACAATTTTAGTACTGGATACATATTATTAACTTATATGTTTAACTGCATAATATAAAATTAAATTAGGGTTAAAATAAATAAGGTAAATATAAATAGTTTTTGTTGCACATATTGGCTACTCTGATTACTTTTTCTTCCTTACATTGGCTAAACTGTAAGAAAGAGATAGCACTGTAGACCTAATTTTGACGGTTTTTGTTGTCAAGAAACTATTCCATTAGGCAGACCAACATACCTACTGTCAGTTTTTCTACTCCGTAAGTTCCCTACTCCATAACCTCCCTACTCTATAACAACCCTTCTCCCCCATAACCCTACTCCGCACTATATCTGCCCTCTTAGGAGAAACGCGAAAAATCGAGATAGCAAATACAGTCGATTTATACAAAAGCGGTTACAGAAATATCGACTGTATTGCTATCTGGATTTGGCGCGTACCTCCTAAGAAGGGCAGATTTGCACTCGATTAACCACTTAAAAATAAATCAGTGCTTCGCGGAACAACAAACTCTCTTCTACATAATTTCATATTTTTCCCAGAAAGTGTTCCGTCTATACGTAAAATCCTAGTATAATCGCAAAATAACACATTTTAATATTCTCTTTGCCCGCGTTCTTCTACTAATAAATGAGTAATTAATAAACTAAATACATACTTGACAATGACTTATCAGGAAAATATTTTTAAAGTTATGTCAAGTGACTAATCGAGTGCATAGGGTGCGGAGTAGAGTTGTTGGGGAGTAGGGATGTTAGGGGATAGGGATGTTAGGGAGTAGGTAAACTGAGAGTAGGGATATTAGTCTGCCATCAATTACAGTTTTATTTTTTAAGAAACGTAAATTTATAGTTTAAAAACTGGTTATATCATTCAGGCCCGTAACTGGGGGGGTGCTGGCATGATTTTGAGTACGCCCTGGCGAAATAAGCTCTAAGCACTCCCACAGAAGGAAATTTTTCTGAGGTGAGGAACTTTTTTTTTCTCCTCAAAATTTTACGATCGGGGGAAGTAAAGCTTTTGGGCATTTTTCAGAGGTGAGGACCTTTTTTTTAGTCAGCAAAATTTTACGATCAGGAGTAAAGCTGTTTTTTTGATTTGGGAAATTTCTCAATTTTAAATTTTTGTTGGGAAATATTTGCCCCCCCCCCCCCCCCCAAATAAATGCTTAGGAGCACCACTGAAAATATTATAAAAATTATCTGTCAGGGGTGCTCAGCACCCCCTGGATTTTTTTCCAGTTACGGGCCTACAATCATTGGTGAATACCATTAAAAGTGAAACTTGATTGGCGAATAGCTTAAAAACTGTCAATTAATGACCTTGGACGGCCTTCTTGCCTATAACGGTAGAATAGTTTTCAACGGAAATCTTATCATGCGGGTTAAAACGCACCATGTCCTCACACTTATGTGATAGTATTTTTATTAATAAATTTATTAAGATACCTTTGAAAAAATGTATTTTGTGTTCAAAAAACGTAGCCGATTCTTAAATCACACACCACATTATTAGAAAAAAAACACCTTATTTAGTAAATAGTAGTATTTATTTATTTATTTGCACATATTTTTGGATAAGAAGAACCAATGAGTCCCACAAGTGAGTTTTGATAAAAACTTTTATATTTTTAACCCATGAAATATGCAACTTTTTCAAATTTCAAGATAGGAGAGAGAAGGCTCCCCCCCATAGCTACGGCCCTGAGAAGGTCAAAAATTACAACTTTTTTTAGCCTAAAAATACAACTTTTTTCC
This sequence comes from Brachypterus glaber, assembly GCA_958510825.1. Taxonomy (NCBI): domain Eukaryota; kingdom Metazoa; phylum Arthropoda; class Insecta; order Coleoptera; family Kateretidae; genus Brachypterus; species Brachypterus glaber. The sequence continues at coordinate 23,283,122 of OY294050.1, forward strand.
CCCAAAAATACAACTTTTCACCTCCAAAAAAAGGCTTTGTTCGTGACAGTTTTCGCCCCTAAAAGAGTCCTCATCTCAAAAAAAAAAAAAAAGCTTTGTCCGTGATTTTTACTCCAAACCGAAATTTTTATGACAAAAAAGGTCCTCACCTTCAAGAATAAAAAAAAGTCCTCACCTCAAAAAAAAAAGCTTTTTCCGTGACAGCTTTTACCCCTAACCAAAAAAAAATCTTTAAAAAAAGACCTCACCTCCCAAAGCTTTGTACGTGTCCGTTTTGGCGAAATATACAACTTTTTATTTTGAATCCATAAAATATACAACTTTTTTAGTTTGAATCAATAAAATATACAACTTTTCAATATGGCTGGGGTGACGTTCCCCCCCCCCCCCCCCCATAGCTACGGCCCCGTTTATACTCTTCATAGGTAGGGACCTAGATTTACTAGACTGGACGATATGCATTTATAATTTATAAAAAGTCCAAACAAGATTCACCCACATCCCGTGCCATGTAACGGGAAAAAACGGTATTTGTATTTAGGTACCTACGGTGAATCTTGTTATCTGTTATTCGCAGCAATATGTTAAATAATGATAATTTAATGTATAATAAATAATTCTATATTAAAATTATTTAATGAAATAAAATATTAGAATATTCAGAATAATACGAGGAACAATTTATTCCAATTAGCAGAGTTGGAAAAAAAAGTATATTATGTACCTAGTATGCGAACAGTTCGCATACGTGGTGCATATACTATTTTTTCTACTACCTAAAGCTAGTAACTCCAAATATCAGTTAAAAATAAAGTTTAAAATTATTTTGACATAGCTGTCAGTTTGACAAATAAGTTGAAAAAAGTTAGTAGTTGTCTCAAAAAATTTTCATTATTGACCGTGGTCAATAAACAATGCCTAACAACGGTCAATAATAAATGAGTTCACTGATTTTATTGGTTGCCAAGGAAAACAAGCCTTGACAACGGTAGATAATATGTAAGCTATCACTTATTTGGCTAGTAGAAAAAACACTTTTTGTACAAAAGACCAGGCCACTGGTCAAAACATGGTTTAAATCGGTCGAAACTGGTTTAAACCGGTCAAAACTAGTCGAAATCAAAATTGCTCTAGTTTGGAGTGGGGTAAGGGAACGTTCAAGTATTACGTATCGCAAATTGTACCAAAATTCATACACTTCATACCCCGGTTCTCGCGTTATTATAGATTATAAAGATTTAATTTTTTGGCTACCTCCACTAATAGGGGGTGTGTTAGGGGGGGTATGAAATCTCTACAGCCTTGAATAACGCGACAATCGAGGTATGAAATGTATGAATTTTGGTACATTTTGCGTTACGTAATACTTGAACGTTCCCTAAGGGGGAAAAATAAAATAAAAAAAAATGTTTTTTTTTTCAATTTGTTTTAAAAAACATTTTTGTTAGATTTACAAAGCTGTAACGCCATTTGTGTAATTTTTGAGATTTTAATATTTTTAGGTTTGATTTAACTTATTAATTTTCTTATACAAAGTGGAATAAACTTGACCCCTAGGGGGCCTAGAGAGCCCTCTAAGCATTCGAAAACAAAATTTATTCCAATACAAAAGTAAACACAAAAGTGTATCCAGGACTATAATGAGTGGCCAACCGGTTAGCTTTAGATTATCACATATAAAATTTTATCTTGAACACGAGTCATGATTCATCAGTGAATGATGATCTATAGATAGCATCTAAAAAGAATCTCAATAGTAATGGAATCCCCAGGGGAATCCTCTCAAATTACTTGGCAATGTCAGCTTGGCACAGCCTTGGATATTGAAAATATACCCAAACAGACTTTTTAAAGGTCTTATTTGGGCATCTCTAAACTAGAGACTAACACATCCCAAACTGGACGTGTATATGAGTCACATCATGCGACTTTTATTTTTTTTACCTTAAAACTTTATTTTTTTTTAGTTTAAAAAACTTATGTCAAAAATTGTTTTTATTTTACTTAATTTATATAGGAATAATAATAATAATAATATATTTATTTAGACTAGCTAATACAATCCACTGTACAATTTGTCAACTTAAAAAATTACTAAAAACAAGAATACATTCAGGTACATTAAAAGTTTTCTAATATATGTTTTCTAAGATAGTTTTTATACCTATTGAAACATATCATAAAAAACATACAATAGAGAGCATTTTTAGGAAAGAAATTCAAAATTACCACTTCCCGCTCATAGCTTTTTAGATTCGTCCTAAGCACCGGAATTAAAATATCCAATGGCATGATATTTACGCCCTGCTCATAGGTCTTTTTTTGGCTCCCTTTCGGTTTTTTAAGAAGGCGATGTCCTAACCTTAGTCCACCCTCCGCCCTCCCACCTTTGTAATATAAACAGCGGTATATTTAAAAATTTACAAAAAAAATACGAGATGACACTGCAGTACTGGCAGTCGGATTATAGAAATATATTTGTTTATTTGTTTAACCTCGTACTATTCTACTTAATTAAGCATCCCCTAAGTCCAATACTTGTGTGGGCTAGTAGTAGAGGGAACCACCGGCTTATACTGACTTTCGAACCAGTTTCTAGGGATTGTCCGTTTCACTTATCGCCTTCGCCAAATTTCAATTATTAATTAACTGAAAAAGACACATCGGCGCCAGTGAGAATCGAACTCACGATAGTAGACTTGCTATACATACGCGCTAGCCACTACGCTATGCCTCCCATATATTATTTGCCGCAATTCTACATATGACTGGTATTCTCCGCCTTAAAATTTTAGCGGTGGGGTAGTCATATGTCAAATCGACATATGACTACCCTACCGACATTGACTAATTTCTAAAGCTTTTTACTACACTCCCTAAGCTCGTTAATAATGTTTTTTTCAGTCCTCTGTCCGGCCAAGGTATCACTCAATGTGATTTTGGCTTTCTTTCGATTTCTCCTTAGTAGCAATTGCACATTTTAATAATAATAGGCTGGTCTGTCTCAGCGAAGCCATAACTAAAAAACTTCCTTAAATAAAAAACAAATGCTAGGTTATGTTTTTGTCAATAAATTCAGAGACATGTCAAAACTGTCTGGTTGTCAGCACCATTTAACTTGCAATATATAGCTCCAAACTTGCCTACAACTTGCTCCGTGAAAAGGCAAAAAAAACGTATGTTATGAAACTAGTCTTTAATAATGAAGCTGAAGTTTGCAACGTTTTTTTGCAACGAAAATTCAAATAGTATATTAAAGTACAAGTTTCATAACACACGGTTTTAGCGCACGAGTACAAGTTTAGAAAACAAGCCGCTTGCGGCGAGTTTTCTAAAGTACTAGTGCGCTAAAAAAGTGTTATGGAATAAGTGCTTTAATATACTATTTGAATTTTCGATGCAAAATATCGTTGCTAACTTCAGCTTCATCTTTAATATACTATTTGAATTTTTCGTTACAAAAAAACGTTGCAAACTTCAGCTTCATAAAAAAAAACAGTTCTGATACTTTTATATTCCATAGATGACAGTGCAGTTTTGTATACGGCTATTACGCTTATTACGGCAGAGAAAATAAATATGCTACTTAAATCAATAATCATTATTACGACCCCTTATATTTAAAACATAATAAGCATAAAATTAAATTGTTAATAACAATTTGTTATGGACTTGTTTTACAAAATGTAATGCAATATGATGACCTATGACCTAAAGGATCTTACGTGAATATGTTATTACTGGGTATTTTTTTTAAACATTTGATATATTTATTTATATTTTTAATATGCGTATTTAATAATATAATCAAATTGTTTTAAAATCAAGTACGCAAGGTTTTTACGAGGCCATAGAAATCTAGGCGACTTGATTTTACTTGGGAGTAGACAACAAAATGTCGGCTGATCCAGATACTTTATAACGCTATTTTAAATCATTCTTTAATATTTATATGATAAACTGTATATGTTACCTTTCTTTCCTTATTTCTTGTGCATAAAGCTTTACTTTCATACTGACAAAGAAGTCCTTTAAAATCCAGCCATCTTGTAAAGTGTTATATTGCGAAGTATTGTTTACTATTGAGTATATTTCAGTTCTCGATTAGTTTTGTTGTTTATTTATCACATTCACGCACTTACACACATTCCAAATTTAGTTTTTTAGGGCCACATATCACTAAAACTACACATTCACTCCATATTTTGTGTTTTTCTTCATGTTCAAGCCACACACGTCCTGTTTCGAGAGTCTACGTATTTCGTTAGTGATTCGACGGACTACCGCTAGAGGAGCTGCATGTCACGAAATCGGACACGAACTCAATGCCGGTGTTAGAGTGGTCCAAAAATTGTCTTATTTTGTTTTACTTCGTAAAAACTCTCAATTTTGTGTCATTTTTTTAGGCAGAACACATCAAAAACTTAACGAAGAGAGTATTTTTTATTTTATCCTGAAAAAAAAATATTAGTTTTAATTTAGGCCAGCAAACATCCTTTCGTTGGCCGCTTCGTGGATTTTCTTTTGTCAACCAAATTATTGATTCGAATGTGTAAGACTAGATGGCGCTAGGTGTTAAATGGGCTAGATAGATTAGTATTAGATCATATATACATAGATGCGCCTTGAGTCCACGTCAAACCGAAATGTTTTCATTGCTATATCCAGGCCCAGGTAGCAAAATAACATGACATTCACGTGAAAGCCACGTTAATATGTGACATGTTATGTTAAGATTGTAGTCTCATTTAACAAGAATGTAGCATTGTGGGGATGTCCTAAGTCCGCCCCTAATAACATCACACAATGACATCCCGAAAATAACGTGTTTGTGACATCATAAATCCACATATCTAATATCTTATGGATGCCGTTACTGGTACTTTAATATTTAAATAATATCCTAGGATATTAGCTTTTTCTAAATAAAACCATTAAAACCCTATAAAAAAAATCGTATTTAAAATCAATCAGTAATTGAAACAATCACAGATTGAAACAGATGATTCTTAATACGAAATTGCAGATTTAGCGGAGAATATATTCCTTTAATCCGTGTCCATGGTCTTGAGAAGCCCGGCAGAGCCACCTATCCATTGGAAATTGTATAATGTGTATACAATTTCCTTATAATAATTTACTCTATCAACATCATCTTATATCGATTTTTTTGCTTCAAACGTCGGTGAGAAGCAAAATAACATGACATTCATGTTAAAGCCACGTTAATATGTGACATGCGATATATTCACAGCGTTGCTAAATATTTGTTATTAAATAACTTGGTTGTCACGTCGCACGTCTTACGTTGCAAATGTGATGTTAAATACATGTTATTTTTCAATATTATGTGATGTTATGATTTAGTTTAAAAATACACCCAAAAGTGATGTTAATTTCTTGTAATATAACATCCCTTGCTACCTGGGGGTAGATTTCACATTCCCGCTTTTGGTCACCACCCGCCGCTATAGTGGTTTGTTGAAAAATATGTTATACTTCACCTCCTCGCAACCTCACCGCTATAATGGTTTGTTTACAATTGGCTTTGTATATGTTCTACATAAAATAAATCAAGATTAATGCCATATCTATGTATATACGATCTAATATATTAGATTATTATTAATCTATAGATTAGTGGGTTCTATTTCAAACCGTTACAGGTACATTCTATACCTGTAATTATAATTATATACAATTAATTGTACTAGACGCCTCGATCAGCAAATTCCACGCTCAAGCAGAAATCATTTTGCGCTCTTAATACAAAAATAACTATTTCACTCCACCGTAAAGGGTAAATCTAGTTTTAAAATTAAAGATCGTCTAGAAAGGACTCAGAATTTAAAATTTTATATTTTTGAATTATAAATTTAGAGGTTGATTATTATTGGAGAAAAATGCGTTTATTTTAAAAATATATTCAACAGATGAAATTAATCAAGGATTTTACCAATAAATGTGCGCAGTAGGCAAATAAAAACTATAGGTGTATATTAACACCTGCGGACTATATATAATTATGAAAACTTTATTTCTTATTCAAAAAATATTTTTATTACGGTTATTTTAATAAAATTGTAATATCCTTGCTTTTTCGAGGTAAACAATGGTATCAAAAAATACTTTCACAAATAAAGAGTCGTGCGAATGGGTACTTCGAAGTATCAACCACGTATATCTACTTAAGTAGTTCGTGTTCTATTCTTATTAAGAAACCAGTTGAAATTGTAATTGTTTAAACAAAATTCGAATACGCCGTTGCTATTAGCAACTAGTCATAAGTTATCATTGATAACTAATATGCGGTCGATATGCGAATGACAATTGTCGCCTTTAAAGACTAGTGAAAAAAATAAGAAAAGTAAAAAGAGTGAGAAAAGTAAGAAGGGTAAGAACAGCATGAAGGGTAAGAACAGCATGAAGGGTAAGAAAAAAGGCAGAGTATAGTGAGAAGAGAAAAAAGAGAAAAAGAATGTGAAGAAGAAAAGAGAAGAGGAAGACGCAATGAAGTACCACTCTAATAATTAGGGTCTAATTCATTGGGAAGACGAGGAACAGAAAAGGGAAAGAAGAAAAAGAAAAAAAAAGAAGAATATGAGGAGGGAGGTATAAGAAGGAGAGAAGAAGAGGAAGAAGAAGAAGAAGAAGAAGAAGAAGAAGAAGAAGAAGGAGAAGAAGAAGAAGGAGAAGAAGAAGAAAAGAAAAAGAAGAATAAGAGGAAGTTGAAACAGAAAAAGGAAAAAAGAATAAATGATAGAAGAGGAAGAAATGAAGTACAAGGAAGTAATTCTTTTACGTTTACAATGCTTACAAAAATGAATAAAAAATTAGTTTTTGTTTTTGTATGGCTTCAGTATTTTTATTGTTGAATTTTTGCTCGAGTTGCGTGGTTGATACTGGGTTGGGCAAAATAATTATGGAACTTAAAATCGTGTCAGCTAAAAGTCTTGTATATATTGTGATGAACTCTATGCTCCAGTTTAAGCTATAATGATACCAAACATAAATATGCAATGAAATGATTTTTAGCGGTTTCTACCAAAGATGTTTCTACTCTTCTACAGAAAAAGCATCTATTGCTTACATTAGGAGGCTGATTCTACGCAATATGCGTGTTTAAGTGGTTTCCATATGGCTAGTTTCGACCTTCGTTTGGCTGTATTGTTGGATGGATACATATTTGCACATAAAAACTGATTTTTACGTGTATACGCAAAATAATCTGTTGATTTCTTGCCGACTAAAATTCAAGTATGAGCAAAATATTGCGCCACAAAATATAGACAACCTGCGCTACGCAGTCGTAATAAGGTTTGTATACGTGGAAGCTCAGACTTCGTGGAACGGTAGAAAGTCAAAAGGGAAATATCAAATGAAAACTACTTACTACACCTTATCAACGTATCAAAATTTTGTATCCCAAAAAATATGACTTTTGTAAAATCATATATCCGCACCGCTTAGCTTCATTAACTAAAAATTTTCTCGCGAAAATATTATAGGTGCATTTTGATTATTTTGTTGTTACTTTAATACCTAATTAGTTTTTGGTTATTTTAGGCGATTAAGAAAAAGTAAACCCCAAATGTAAATTTTAACGAGCCCACGCCAAAATTATAAAAAATATTTTGATTGATTTTGATATGGTTTTATGTATGTAATTTACTATTAAGGTTTACAACCAAATGGACCCTCACATCAAATTTGGTTTTACATTTAGGTCTATTCACGTGCGTAAACAATATTGCTACTTTGGCAATATTGGAAAAAATTGCATGCGATTTTGGCCCATATTGCCATATTGACAATACTGGCCAAAATCGCATGTTATTTTTGGCAATATTGCCAAAATAGCAATATTGTTTACGCACGTGAATAGACCTGATTCACTCAGTGTTGGATGATATTCAGAATCCGAAAAACATTTCTTAATATTATATTTAATATTAACAAATCATCTTAAAACATTGTTGTCCTGATAATTATCAGGACAACAATGTTTCAACTGAGATTGAGACTGAGATTGCAGTGATTATCAGTATATTTTGTATAATAAATTAAAAAAGCTTTACCTTAAAAAGTTCAAACTTTTTGTACATGGATTGCATTATTTTCCTTATTTGTACAAAATTTAATCTATAAGTTAAAGCAAGGATATCGTTTTAAACGTTTTAAATGTGAGTTTTGAGCTAAATAAGAAAAACATTTTTTTGATTGAAAAAGTGCAAAATGATGAAAAGAAATGATAAAAAACTACATAAGTACCAAGTTTATTTTTTAATAAAGAACAAAATGAAAAAAAAATAAAACTTATCAGGAATTATTTGTTATCGTAAACTCGACAACAATGCATTATTTTTGAGCTAAATGTGACTCTTTATAGTTCTGCGCATGAAACAAAGTCTCCGACATAAGGGGGAGGTATCATTCGCGCTCTCTTCTTTCCGTCAGAGGCTTTATAAGGTGTGCGTGCCTACAACGGACCTCCCACTTGCACACACATTGCAAACATATTTCCTGTAGCCACAGATCCGTGCATCAAAGTATATTATACTGAAAAAAGTAATAGTTTTTGTTTATCTAAAAACCAACATAATAACATTTAGGTAGAATGTATAATAAAAACACTGTACAATATTAACTAAATATATTCAAGTTAAAAGTCTATTTGTAACTTATTCATAATCTAGTTTTAAATCATATCATTCATCAACTTATTTAACACGCTGAAAGTCACATTAAATTACTTGTCTGGGGCAACACTGTCCCATGGAAGTGCATACTTTGGGTTATCGTTGAAGCTGCTGGTTTGCTTACAATTTTATTATAGTATAAATACCTCAAAAATAACTTCATAATCGTACTGAAACTTAAGACATAAGTCCAGCCTATAATTAGGCTGGTAATTACACATTGAAAACTAATAAAATACAACAAAATATTTTAATTTTATAGTCAAGAGCAGTGAACACAAAACAAACCCATTCCTTTGGCCCCACCGTAGTAGTCAGTGTGCAAAGTTATTTTTATTTTGACGACATGACACTTGCAGTTTCGTTAGGTGCAATGTTGCAAAATTGTTTGGACAAAATTCGTAATTAAAATAATTAATTAAAGTATGTTCCGTGATATAAAAAGGGCTGACATTTTGGCTAAGTACTTTTTTATGTATCTATAAGCATGTACAGTCTTATCGTTGCAGGCGATTTAGCCCAAAATACGATACCCAAAGCACAGTACGTCTTAAAGATGTACATTTTATGACATATTTACATACGTACGTCATATGACTAATAAAAGATGTACTGTGTACGTACGTACATTTCTAACGTTATTATGTGACTTTTTATATATGTTACTTAGTACAGACTTGTGTAATTTTTCAATTTCAGTGAAATTTACAGCGTTATGCTATAGGTGGCGCCACATGTTATTTCCTTCCACTAAGAAAACTTTTTAAGCGAATAGTCGCTTTCTTGGAATACTAGTATTAAAAGACAGCTGGAAGCATCCCCACTTCCGGTTTCCTCATTTCTGGTTTCCTCATTTCCGGTTTCCTCAAGTTGTTGAAAATGGAGTTCTGTGAGGCTGTATGTCTAGGAGGGTTGTTTTTTTCGTTATTTTTTTGGTATCTCTTCGCGTTTTCAAGATACAAGCAAAAATGTGTTTGTGATCTATACTTGATCCATATTAATATTTATGCCTTAAGTATGTCATAATTACGTCCGCAATATACGTACAGAGTACGCAAAAACCGGTGAAAATGTACGTATTGAGTACGTCTTTAAGATGTCTACCGGTACGTCTTGAGTAGACGTACATAAAACGTATTTAAGACATACATTGGCTTATTGGGTACCCTCCTTTATCATACAAAATATACTTAGAATTACTGCAATCTCACAATTAGGTCTATTCGCGTGCGTAAACAATATTGCTGTTTTGGCAATATTGGCAAAAATAGCATGCGTTTTGGCCAGTATTGCCAATGACAATATGGGCGAAAATCGCATGTGTTTTTTTCCAATATTGCCAAAATAGCAATATTGTTTGCGCACGTTAATAGACCTGAATGTCAGTTAAAACCTGGTACGACGATACTATAGTAATAATTGGCCGATTTTTTTTTGGTTAACCATGCTAGAGAAATATGTATTTTTTCTCAACTAACCTGGGTTAAAAGGAAAACAAAATAATACTCCTCTAACCCTGGTACTCAACAAAATCGGCTTTTCTTCAAATATATTTGTATCCTCTTATGTATTTCGGCCATTCTCTGAATCACGGCGGAGTTTCCAATGAATGAGCCCCATTCAATGAGGGTTTAAGCCTTAATACGTAACGAACTTTTAAATTTACCGGAAATTTACTTGGTTTATTGTAAATTTGAAATTCATATAGATACACAAAAAGCGGAAAGCCAAAACTGAACTGTTATAAAAAATGGTGAATGCACTTATGAAAACCTTATGTAATTTATACACGACGCATTCACCATTTTTTATTAATTTAGTTTTTATACTCTTTACAGCGCGTAGCGCTAGAATAGTATTTTAAGGTAGTTTCGAATTTCCCAAAATCGCAAAAAACGTCCTAGACAAAAAATTTTGAATACAAATGTGTTTCATGAAAAAATAAGAAACTTTAAAAATGTCCGTCTGTACGTTTGTCTATCTGTCTGTCCGATGTCACGTTTTTTTTAGACACGATAACTCAAGAACGAATAATCCGATCGACTCCAAATTTTCAGGAAAAATCAAGTTCTATGAGGGGAAGATCCCTTTTAAAGTAATCCCTCCAAAAACAAAAAAGTAATGGGGTGTTAAACTTAAAAAATAAGATAAAAAAAACTATAATTTTCAATTTTTTCAAAAAAAAAAAATGATTAAAATTTTTTTTCAAAAGTTTTTTTGATTTTTTTTATTTTTCTTTTTTCGCAAAAAGAAAATAAAAAAATTGAAAAATTTATTTTTTTTTATTTTTTTTTAAATTTGTGTTAATGGTAAAGGAAAATAGCGCTACAGGGGGGGGTCCAAAATGATCAAAATTTGCGTTACGTAATACTTGAACGTTCTTTATTCCACAATGAGTCAGATAATAAATTTAAAGAGATCAAAAATCTTTCTCATTTGCTAAGAAAAAAATCTGTCCGTTGTTGTCTCTGTCGGTCGGTCTGTCGGTCAGTTAGTCTGTCAGTAGTTCGGTCGTTCTATGTTCAAGAAACTGTGACCACGATAACTCAAGAATCTTGAGTTATCGTGGTCAGAGTTTTCTCGAAGTGAACTTGAGGAAAATTTTGAAATTTTTGAGTGAAACTTCAAAGCTAATTACTAAAAGTATCACATGCCCAGGTAGCAAGGGATGTTATATTACAAGAAATTAACATCACTTTTGGGTGTATTTTTAAACTAAATCATAACATCACATAATATTGAAAAATAACATGTATTTAACATCACATTTGCAACGTAACACGTGTGACGTGACAACCATGTTATTTAATAACAAATATTTAGCAACGCTGTGAATATATCGCATGTCACATATTAACGTGGCTTTCACGTGAATGTCATGTTATTTTGCTTCTCACCGACGTTCGAAGCAAAAAAATCGATATAAGATGATGTTGATAGAGTAAATTATTATAAGGAAATTGTATACACATTATACGATTTCCAATGGATAGGGGGCTCTGCCGGGCTTCTCAAAACCACGGACACGGATTAAAGGAATATATTCTCCGCTTAATCTGCAATTTCGTATTTAGAATCTATCTGTTTCTATCTGTGATTGTTTTAATTACTGATTGATTTTAAATCCGATTTTTTTATAGGGTTATAGCGTTTTTAATGGTTTTAATTTAGAAAAAGCTAGAATATTATTTAAATATTAAAGTACCAGTAACGGCATCCATAAGATATTAGATATAACAGGAATGTGGATTTATGATGTCACAAACACGTTATTTTCGGGATGTCATTGTGTGATGTTATTAGGGGCGGACTTGGGACATCCCCACCATGCTACATTCTTGTTAAATGAGACTACAATCTTAACATCACATGTCACATATTAACGTGACTTTCACGTGAATGTCATGTTATTTTGCTACCTGGGTGGCACCGCAGTTTTAAAATTTTAAACAATCGTTAAATAATGTCATGTAATGTCGGTTATGATTTGAATAAAAAGGGGTAACTTTAAAATAATAAAAATATATATTGATGATTGCATTGAAATCAAAAAAATAAAAAAACCCGTCATACATATCGTAGCTAATTAGAGTCAATAATTATGGACATTCAATATTATACCCCGGGGTCTTTTAATAGATTATAATGCAGCTGTCTACATGTTATGCAACCCACCCGCTATAATTCAATTTTGAATTTGCACTAATTAATCTACGAAAACAGTAGGTACTTATAGGGGAAGACGGGGTTAAATGAAATGTAATTTTTATTTTATTTATTTATTTTTATTTATTTATTTATTTATTCAATATTTACATTTTACATTTTTAGAATATTAGTTTCTCCGCCTAAACCATAGGTTTGTGTTGCGGAACATAAAAGTTATATATTTATATTAATAAATTATTAACAAAATAAAAACTTTTCGCAAAAAAACCGACTTCTGTATCTCTAAAAAGTAAAAAATACTTGAGTCGTTCCCAATTCCACCATTCCCTAAATTAATTATCAACAATTATTTTTTTATTATTTTATTATTGTTTGCTGTGAAATTGGCATCTAAGCTAAATTATAGTTGTCGACATGTCCTTCCATCTCGGATATATACTAATATTTAAAAAAAAAACTTTAAAAATATTTAAAAAAATGTTATTTATTTTTTTTAATTTTCTTTTTGCAAAAAAACAAAAAAAAATTAAAAAAAAAATTAAAATATTTTTTTTTAAAAGAGTTTAACCCCTCATAACTTTTTTTTGGGGGGGGGTTACTTTTAAAATTAGTGGAATCCTTATAATAAAAGTAATTTTTCCTGAAAAAGTTACGTTAATCAGAATTTTCTTTCAGCTTTTTTCGATTTTTTTAGAAGTTTAACCCCCATAACTTTTTTGTTTTTGGGGGGATTACTTTCAAAATCAATAGGGATCTTCCCCTCGTAGGACTTAATTTTTCCTGAAAATTTCAAGTCAATCGGATTATTCGTTCTTGAGTTATCGTGTCTACAAAAAACATGACATCAGACGGACAGACGGACAGACGGACATTTGGTTTGGTCCAAACGAAAATTTTAATAGAAACCCGGATCATTGAACTCCATCTTCCCTTAGTAAATTAAAAAAATACCCTTTTTGATTTAACTTTAATATGAAACGTGCGCCAGTATGCCACTCCAGTGGTGTAGGTAACAAAATTAAAGATGCGTACTTCGTATATACGAAAATACATAGGTAACAAAATTTTAGTTTTATTCTGAGTAAACTGAGTTTAAAGATTTTTAAATTCTATTTCGAAAAAAAAAGAGATAGGACAGAAATTAGTTAAAATATGAATTAATTATTGAAGAGTGTAAGTTCTAAGGGAACGTTCAAGGATTACGTAACGCAAATTTTGATCCCCCCCCTGTAACGCTATATTCCTATACCATTAACATGGGCGTAACACTCCAAAATGGCCCCCACCCCCCGTAGGAGCGTTATGTAATAATTGAAAGTTCCCTAAAGAGTTAAATAGGTATCAAATCCATATAACCTTTAAAGTATAAATGCGCCTGATACTAGTAGTGCTCTCATGTATTAATATCTGAACCTTTAGATACTAGGACCCGTTCATATATTTATTTATTTTATTTATTGACTGAGCTATATGTTACAAAGTCATGGGGAGTCCCAAATAAGCTTCAACCGCCTATTATAATTATAAATTCAAGAATTTAACCATAGCACGAATTTCAAGAGAGTCGATTTAGTAAGATCTGTCCCCGACAGCGAGGATCTAATCCAGTTCTGTAGCTTCTTTATAGTCTAAGAGCTGGTGACCATTTTTAGTTCATTATTTGCTCCCAGCTCTATTTTACATATGTCTTAACGTACATTCAAATTAAGCTACTTGCAAATCGCCAGGTCCTGGATTGGGTTCCTTTGGATGCTAGAAGCCTCGAAAAGGTGGTGAAATGGGGTCCCCGAAAAATATATTTTTAACTTACCGTGTCAAACAAATTACATTTAGCCAATACATACAGATAATAAGACAATTACCAGCTTTATTTTAAATAGATAAACTCAATAATAATCCCCGCTTTTACTTTATTGAGTGGATAATTATTTATTTTACCCACTCAACTGTCACTTGTCAAATTGTTTTCTTGTAAATGTCATTAAAATTTTTAATAAAAATATGAATTCCTAAGCTATTTATTGGATAAAACCTTATATGGCACTCATGGGTAAACCGATATTGCCCTCTCGAAAATTAACCTGCTTGTCTGACGCCTCGCAGGTTAATTTTCTCATGGGCAATATCTTACTTTACCCACTAGTACCATAAATAACTATTATTACATTTAGATTATCTATTTTCACAGTTTTACACAATTATTTATTAGGCTAAGAGTTAAAAACTTTATCTGACATAATATGTGAGATAAAGTCAACACTAAAAACTCTCTTTAATTTTCAACTAAAAACTCTCTTTAATTTTTATTTACTTAATTAAAATGTAATTTCATAAATTCTCATTTCTTTAAAAATTATGTATCACATATTTTAAAGGTCTTTTTAAAGACTGTTCTCACCCCTTGACCCCAGAATTATTGTGTATAACTATGAAAATAGTTTAATCTGAATGAATTAAATGAAATGTATATGACTAGGCAAGTTAAAAATAGATTTTTTGGTAGCTCATTGCCATAGCTTTTGAAGCTTCTAGCACCCAAAGGAACCGGACTCGGAGTCTAGCAATTTGTTTTGGGTTCGTTCGTCTCAGTTCAGTTCAGAACAGGGCAACTTTTGCGTTTGTTCGCCCACACAAAAGTCCAAAATGATCAAAATTTGCGTTACGTAATACTTGAACGTTCCCTTATTATATTAATTATTATAAAATAAAATATGTTATCCACGGCCGTGATTAATGGGCCTATTAATCACGGGTCTGTAAAAATAAACCGTTTAAAATTTAAAACGACCGTGTATAAAGTATAGAATTCTACTCGCGTATAATAGCTATTCGGGTGTTTAGGTCACTCACCTTTCGGCCAACGAACTAATAACTCTTCTCTCTAGAATAGGCATTTTATTCGTTAAAACTGACAAAAACGTCGGCAACATAAACATTCGTCTGTCTTACTCGCACATCTTTGTTCTAACAGAAACAACAATACCAGTTACTGGTAATTTATATTGTTCAGGCCTGAATATACCTACTATTTGTTTACAAACAAACCGAGATGTTGGCGATACCTTATTTTAACGGTATGGGTATTCTAGAAAGAAGAGTTATTTGTTCGTTGCTTTCGGCCCGTGTCCCAAAAGTCACCCTCATTGGTTGAATAATATACTATTACTATGTTACTAATTTGACATTTAGATCAACTTTTTGGCGTTCGTTCGTCCTACTTGAACTTAGTTCATAAACTGCACTGGTCACGTGACTGCACGGAATTACTCTGGGTGTAATAGTGCGGCACCAACAGACAGACCTATTGAGTCTCATAATCCATGGATTCGTTTGACTTTTTATTATTTGGCAATACATGTATCTAGAAAAAGTTAATAAACTAAAATAATGCTGCACTCTCGGCGTTGACAGTAAGTTAAGCTTAACTAATTTTTTTAACTATGTCAAAATTAAAAATTTTAGGAAACTCATTTGTTTTATTCATGCTGCCAACGCGTTGCAACGTTGCTATGTCAATGCAACCTATTATTTATGTTATTTTGGAAAATTGCCCCCTTCGAAATGGTTCTGTACACAATCTGCACCCGCCCATGGCACAGTACTATTATTACTTATATCCGTTATCACAATATAAGTTTTGTGGTTTTCAATAGAATGTCATTCCATTCGATTCCAAAGCAAATTGCATGTTTTAAATCAATCGTGTGCCCTTAAAAGAGGGGCTTTTCTGTGCATAGGCATATAATAATAGATATAACCTACCATTGATAGTATCGATACTACTAATCACTACTAATAGCATTTTAGCAAAATTTATCAAAGAGTATTTTAATATTTATTAATTTAGATTTTGAAACAGTCGGTAGCAAACCTTATATTTTTCTAAATATATCTAAAAACATATATACAGAGTGGTCCAAAAGTCACCTCTTAACTTTTGAACCAGTTGAGATATCGACTTCAAATTTGTAACTCTTAAATAAGACAACTTAAACTATCTTTTAGCATATATTTAATACTTTCAACTCTTAAAATGTGGGCATGGGGGCACATTTTTTTAAATGGAAAGGGGGGTCGTGTAATACATCATTTTAAAGCTTATAAAATTCTCCATTTAACTTCATATTTTTAAATAAAAAAAATTGGGTTTAAAATGGGGATGAAAATGGGTAATAATGTCAAAATTCCTCTAAAAAAAACAAATATTTTTTTTAAATGCCTAATTTCATCATAAAAAAATGTTAATTATACTTTTAAACTAATTTTAGTTGACATGAATAAAAATTTATAAAAAAAAATTAAAAAATGGAATATTTTAGCACAAAAAATTGAAAAATCAAAACCTTAAAAAACATTTTAAAAAAAAATTAAAAATTCTAATTTAAATAGAGAATTTTATAAGCTTTAAAATGATGTATCACACGGCCCCTCTTTCTATTTAAAAAAATGTCCCACCATGCCCCCCTGCCCACATTTTAAGAGCTGAAAATATCAAATATATGCTAAAAGATAGTTTAAGTTGTCTTATTTAAGAGTTTTAAATTTGAAGTCGATATCTCAACTCGTTCAAAAGTTAAAAGGGGGGGTGACTTTTGGACCGCACTGTATATATATATACAGTGTATATATATATACAGTATACTGTATTCAATTAAATAAATAAACATATTTAAATTGATATACTTTGTTACGTTCGATTCTATCAATTTAAAATTTATTTCGATTAAAAACGAATTTAATTCTCTTAAAATCTGTGTTAAACTATAAAAAAAATGAGAAGACACTCGAAAATAGAGAAGAGACCGAAGGTGTCATGTACATTAAAATATAATATGCCAAAAATATTTATTTCATATTTAAAGTGATATTTGCTAAGTTTACCATCAATTCAAACTTTATCTCAATTAAATGAGAACGTACTTCTCTTTAAAATTATGTAAAATTATATTAAAAATATTTTGAAAGAGACGGTCTAAAATAGACTCGGCAAAAAGTCCAAACAGTGTCATGTAAATTTAAATATAAAATACTAAGAATATTTCCATATTTTTAATCTTTTTAATCTTTGTCACGTTTAGTACTATCAACTGTAATTATAGGTTTTTGGGCTTGCTGAAAAAGAATCCGTTAATATAAAGTTTCCAACCCTACTCTAGGGGGCGGAAGACCCAAATTTGTAACTAATATTTTTTTAAATAGTTTTGGGCTTTTTGGGAGTTTTGGGGTCGCTGACACTGAATCTGATAATAATTAGTGCAAATCCACTCCCAGAAGTGAGTATTAATAACTTTATCACAATAATTTTATAAAAAGTTTTTTTTAGATTACCTATTTTCAAAAATATTGGGGTTTTAATGGTGGCTAAAATAAAGTTTGTTTTTAAAACTCCCCATATACCTACATAAAATTGCGAATTTAAAAAGTGTTTTTTTCTACAACCCTGCTCAGTACTAAAAGAATTTGTCTCAAAGAACTTTTACCTCAAAAAGTTATTTCAGACCAATGTTTATGAAGGTGTCATCTTTTTGTTTGTTTATTTACTAACAGAAACGCGATACAGCTTTGTGGTGTAAAATGTAGATGTCGCTAGTCGACATTCAGGCTACCTAGTAGCGATGTGGCATTTTTTCCACCTTATCATGAATTCAAATCATTATACTTAAATTAAAAATGTAAAAAACTTTATTGTGTATACTATAATTATGTTTAATTATATAATATATTTAAATCTATTAAAATTAAACTACTAGTTCATATAAAACTCATACAGAACTAATGTTTCTTAAAATTTACAATAAAATATCCAAAGTATATGTTTCCAATCGGCAACACTGTACCCCTGTCAGTCATTTTACGACATTTACGACTGTGAGTTTACACATGCTTTCTCTCTCTTTGAGTGTTTCAAAATGTAAACAATAAACATTCCCCACTAGCCCCTCACCATAGTTAAACAAAGCCTATAGCAAATTTCATAATTTCTGTTCTTGAGATGTAAGTTCTTTGATTTGTCTCAAACAGGTATAATTTTAAGTCAAACATCTTGTTATACTATTCACAGCGCGTAAGCGCTAGAATAGAATAATACGGTAGTTTCAAATTTCCCAAAATCTCCAAAAACGTCCTAGGCAAAAAAATCTTGGATACAAATGTGTTTCATGAAAAAATAAGAAACTTTGAAAATGCCCGTCTGTCTGTCTTTTTATCTATCCGTCCACCGTCCGGACGGACGCGTCGACGCTTCCGTCCGATATCACGTTTTTTGTGGACAAGATAACTTAAGAACGATTTATCCGATTGGCCCGAAAAATCAAGTTCTGTAGGGTTATATCCCTATTGTTTTTGAAAATAATCCCCAAAAAAAGTTATAAATTATAAAGGGGTTAAAGTTTAAACAAAAATTAAAAAAAAGATTTTTTTTTGAAAAATTTTTCACCATTTTTTAAAAACTTTTTTTTTTCAAAAAAAAAAATTGTGAATAGTATATTACGGAACGCGTAGCTTTAAATATGTTCACGGCTTGTTTTCTAAACATTTTGACTAATTTAATCCGGAAGTGGAAATGACCATTAAATATTGCCTCTATAGATCTACCAATGCTGAGATAAAAAATTGTCATAGTTTAAATCATTGAACTTCCTTGAATGAAATCTAATCGAATTTTATCTATAAACTGCACTTGTTTAAAATCCTCTTAAGAATAAAATATTGTTGGCAGCTATTTTGGGGCTGTCCATATAAATTATGTAACGTAAATTGTACCAAAATTCATACACTTCAAACTCCGGTTCTTGCGTTATGAAAGGCTGTAGAGATTTCATATTTTGGCTACCCCCCAATTAGGGGGAGGGTGGTGTTCGGGGGGTAGCTATAATATAACAACTCTACAGTCTTTAATAACGCGAGAAACGGGGTATGAAGTGTATGAATTTTGGTACAATTTGCGTTACGTAATATATGGACAGCCCCTTACTACAAATAAACTGAAGATGGTACGGCTCCACCGCACTTCCCACTAAACACGTGAGGTTGCAGATATCCTGAAGAATTCTTAAAAAGGGGTACATTGTGACTTTTTAACGCAACCACTATGCAACTTTTATAAAACGTTTTTCTGTGATAACAATGTATAAAAATGGGAACGTCAAGTATTACGTAACGCAAAATGTACCAAAATGTATACACTTCATACCTCGGTTTTCGCTTTATTCAAAGCTCTAGAGATTTCCTATTTTGGCTACCCCCCTAACACACCCCCTATTAGGGGGGTAACCAAAATATGAAAGCTCTATAATCTATAATAACACGAGAACCGGGGTATGAAGTGTATGAATTCTGGTACAATTTGCGTTACGTAATACTTGAACGTTCCCAAAGGCTACATTGTGATTTCTCAACGCAACTACCATGAAACCTTTATAAAAGGTTTATCTACGATATCGTGTATGCATATTATAAATCCCTATAGTAAAACCATGAACGTAGAGTAAAACGAGGAGTAAAACTTAAAAAAAAAAACTGTAATTTGCGAAGTGCAAAAGAAGTATTATAAATAAAGTTTTGTAGAATTCCTGGAGTGGCGAACATTCGTAATTCTTCGGCACTTCTTGTAGAAGTTTTTTCTACTTCCACTGCTCAAACGCGTTTCAATTTGTATCCTACCAGCAGTAACATGTAATTTTTTAATAAGTACCTAACTTAATATATAAATTTTGGTTAAGGCCTAAGCATGCTAATTTAGTGCACATCACTGGATTAGAAAATGGGACCCTCTATGCTTCCCATTGGGAATACACTATGTAGTCTACAGCTTTCCGTTGCGAAGTTTATTAGAAAAAAAAGTAACGTTGTTACTATGTATAGAATTCTTTTTTTTTTTCGCAAAAATAAAATAAAGAAAATATTTTGTAATTTTTTTTTTATTTTTCGCAAAAAGGAAACAAAAAAATCGATTTTTTTTGAAAATTAATTTTTTAAGTATTTGGGAAATTGCAATATAACAGTTACTGTGAATAGTATATAAAGGAATGCGTAGCATATCTTCACGGCTTGTTTATTTTTGACAATATTTTTTAAATTTCTATACTATTGTACGTTTTTTTACCTTTTTTTTATTTTTTTATTTATTTATTAGCGAGTTTTTGTACAAAGGCATGGAGAGCCCCAAATAAGCTTTAAGCTTGTGCTAGGGGCTCTCCTTTAATTTAGATAAGAAATATAAACCATATGTAGATACAAGCTAAAGAAATTTTTGCAAAGCAGATTTTTCTCAGAAATTATCAAAATTAACCAATATCTTGAAAAACATTTTTATCCAATACATACAGATAATGAGACAATTACCAGCTTTATTTTAAATAGATAAACTCAATAATAACCCTAGCGTGGCTTTTACTTTATTGAGTGGATAATTATTTATTTTACCCACTCAACTGTCACAAATTATTTTCTTGTAAATGTCATTAAAATTTTTAATAAAAATATGAATTCCTAAGCTATTTATTGGATAAAACCTTGTATGGCACTCATGGGTAAACCGATATTGCCCTCTCGAAAATTAACCTGCTTTGCTGACGCCTCCCAGATTAATTTTCTCATGGGCAATATCTTACTTTACCCCTTAGTACCATAAATAACTATTCTTGCTTCTGCTAATATTTGATTAATCCAATTTAATCCCAAGTTTTAGCCGCTATTTACCATTAATTTAGAACAGAATATTTTAAAAATTTAGCTGATGACATTGACACTCGCATTGACATATATATTAAAAAATAAGACAAAAGACACTGGTATATTTTCTATTTATTGTGTATGTATTGGCACGTGCTACCTGGTAATAATATTTAACCCTCTTAAATGGAAAAAAATATGGATTATCTGTATTTAAATATATTTATTATGTAATTAAGGAATGAAACAGTTAACTAATGACCTTATTAATAAAATATATTTTGGATAAATGTATTAATATTTATATAACAAGCCGAGAAGATATATAATGCTACGCATTCCATTATATACTATTATGGTATATTAAATTTTCCCAAATACCTACTTAAAAAAAATAAAAAAAATTTTTTTTAATAAAAAAAAAAATATTTTTTTTGAATTGAATTGAATTGAGAAAAACAAAAAATATGCATATTTTTATATCATAGTTTTTTTTATTTTTTTAAGTTTAACCCGCAATACCTTTTTTGTTTTGGGGGGACAAAAAGCTTGATTTTTCTTGAAATTTTTGAGTCAATTGGATAATTCGTTCTGGAGTTAATGTGTCCACAAAAATCGTGACTTCAGACGGACAGACGGACATTTTAAAAGTTTTTTATATTTTCATAAAACACATTTGTATCCCAAACATTTTTGTCTAGAACGTTTTTTGGCGTTTTTGGGAAATTAGAAACTACCGTATAATACTATTCTAGCACTTACCCGCTGTGAATAGTATAATAATTACAATATGAACCAGCATTTTCTAATATATTATTGCCATAAAATTGTCTAGACATAAACCAAGCAATTACCTAAATTTGAAAATAATAAAATACATAAAAAGGACATACGAGTAGATTTGGATCCCGTTGCTTACGTTTCTTGTTATTTCTTGCCCTTTGAGAAGTATTTTAATCACTTGGCATTTTCATTTTCACCCAAAATGTTCTAAGGGACATGCCTAACCGACGATAAAGAACAATTTTGGTTTTTCGAAAAAAAAAAAAATTAAAACGTGTAGTGTAACGTTTAAGAGATATTAAAAAAACCGTTTTTTGTGAAAAACACGTTAAAAAAATGACAGTTCCAAATCGAGTTCAACGTCGCAAAATTGTTTTTTTTTTATTTGCGGCCATTAACCCTATTCAATAAACCGAAAATCAAATCTTCCTGAATTATTTCGAGGGAAAGCCTCTTTTATTGACCTGAAGACTGGACTACGACAGCAAATACGCCGCGGCGCGCCGGCTACTGCTTATTATAATTTTAGATTCCCAATTTCGGATATCTTAGTACCTATATTAACTAATGTTTTCTTTTTCAGAATTGTGTATCTTAGTTTGTTGTATCATAATAATAATAATAATAATTCATAGTTGGTTATCCTGAATAACAATTATCTTTCGGATATCAGAAATTGGGAATCAAATGCACAAAAATGCACTATCCGAAATTAGGCAATTTTCTGCTCTTAAGATTATAAATTTGTAAAGTGTTTATGTTTTCAAATTGCCTAATTATGACTAGTGGATCAACTTAACCAGTATCTTAACTTACCCAAGACATACAAAAAACTTTTATAACGATTTATAAAATAAACAAGCAGCAACTGAGCAAAAAACTGCTATATGCAATTTAAACGCCTTTTGCTGCCATTTAACTTATCTTATACACTACTATCCGAAATTAGGAAACCGTTCGAAATTAGGCGTCTTTCCTCTATTTTATAGTCCATACTTAACCATAAGTTACTAAGGCGATATATTTGTGTATCTTTAAAACACTATACAGAGCCGTCCAAAAGTCACCCCCCCCTCTTAACTTTTGAACGAGTTTAGATATCGACTTCAAATTTAAAACTCTTAAATAAGACAACTTAAAGTATCTTTAAGCATATATTTGATACTTTCAGCTCTTAAAATGTGGGCAGGGGGGCATGGGGCGACATTTTTTTAAATGGAAAGGTGGGTCGTGTGATACATCATTTTAAAGCTTATAAAATTCTCCATTTAACTATATATTTTTTATTTTTTTTAAACATTTTTTTTTGTTTAAAATAGGGTTGAAAATGGGTATTTTTGTCAAAATTTCTCTAAAAAATCCAAACAATTTTTAAAAAATGCCTAATTTCATAATGAAAAAAAGTAAATTATACTTTTAAACTAATTTTAGTTGACATAAATAAAAATTAACAAAAAAAAACTTAAAAATTTATTTTTTACCTTAACCTTAAAAAACATATTTAAAAATTTTAAAAATGTATGGTTATATAAAGAATTTTAAAGGCTTTAAAATGATGTATCACACGACCCCCTTTCCATTTAAAAAAAATTCCCCCCATGCCCCCCTGCTCACATTTTAAGAGATAAAAGTATCAAATATATGCTTAAAGATAGTTTAAGTTGTCTTATTTAAGAGTTCTAAATTTGAAATCGATATCTCAACTCGTTCAAAAGTTAAGAGGGGGGGGGGGTGACTTTTGGACCGCACTGTATGTAACCCTGCACAAAGTTAATGTGTCAAATTAACGTATTTCTTTTTTGTCGGATTCTTATGTAGAAAATTTTTTTTAAAATTTATTTATTTATTTATTTATTTTTTTAATTTGACACACTACACGGAAAAAAAAATTATAGCTAGGAGCGCTATAACACACATACCAAGCAAATTATAATCGCTTATTATATAAATATATTATATAAAGGCTTTCTCTTACAATTATGGCAGTCAGTGTAAAAATTTATATGAAATACTTTAATTGTTTAGTGAATAATAAAATATAACAAATAGTATGGCATTTATAGCTTAAATAGATTTAATTATTGTCCGTGCTAATAATTTTTATAATATAATAAAATTTCTGTAAATTTATAATAGTGCCTGTAATAAATATAATCGTGTCTGTAATATATATAATCGTTTCCAATTTATTTTTAACATTATTAGTTATTGTGTCCCTTATAATCTATAGCTTAAATCACTATAATTTGCCACTGTTACCAAATATCTTATAATGTATAGCGCAGAGCCCACTAATTTCTTTCCGTGTAACTGGGTTTGTTTTTGCGGGGTCACATAATATTTTATATTGGGACAAACATATCCCACTTATTTTTTGTAAAAGAACATAAAAAAAATTATTTAACTTTATTATTAATATAAAAATATTTAAATAATAAAAAAACTGTGCTAGCAGTGAAAGAAATAACATATAAACCACGGCACAGAACACTAAATAATTACTATTTTTAAACTACAGATATGTATTTTTTATTATGTATTATTTATTTATTATTATTTTTGTAGTGTATGCGATTTTGAAAAATATCTGGGGACAGCCAAAACGTCTCAAGTTAACAACTTGATGACTGACAAAAATGGTAATAAAAACTTTGTCTCATCCCAAAAAGTTAATCCTTATAACGCCAGACCAATTTGCTCTTACTTCTTAAATCTTAAGACTTTAAAGAAACCACCCCCTTTTCTACTCTTCGTTCTGGTAGAAGATAGCAGTAATAATTTATTACGCACTTCAATTGCAAACAAAAAAGACTACTGCCAATAATTTCCTATTCAAAAAAAAACCTCAAATAATTATAAAACGTTAAAAATAAAAGAAAAAAAAATAAAAAGAAACAATTAAAAGAAACATTTTTCAAACAACGTTTTTAGACGAAAAAAAATGTGTAGTATGTACAACAAATATTTGGTAAGCTGTTAGAAAAAGTAATATAGTCGTACTAATGGTGCAAGTCTCTTACAAAACAACTTTACACTACGATATTTCAAGAACGCTTTGACATAGAGACCTAAATTTTGGATCAAATATTTGTAACGTGGCAAAAACTTTTGGTCAAAATTTCAAATCTCTATGCCAAAGCAAGGGGCATAACCAGGTCCAAATTTGGGTGGGGGGGGGGTGGTCTTGGGCCCCCTACATATATGTATATGTAAAAAATATATGCGTAATTTTACTTCTATAGTTAGATTTGGGGGGGCTTAGTCCCCCTAAGCCACCCCTAGTTACGCCTATGGTCAAAGCGTTCATGAAATATCGTAAAGTTGTTTTGCAAGCGACCTCCACCATTAATACGACTTTAATTTATACGCTGTTGGACCCATCCTGATTTTTACCAAAAGCAATCATAGCCGAGAACTCTGGGTAAAGTTAAAAGGTCATAGTTTAAAAAAGTCTTGAGCTGAAAGCGTTCTCAAATTATTGTGCTCACAAATTTTCTTGGATAGACATACTGATCAACAGACAGGCAGATCGACAGGCAGACAGAGAGACTGGCAGACCAAGAGACCAATCTGTTGGCAAGAGACTGATATATCATCAGAGAAAAAAATCAAAGAATTCTTTTTTATATTTTTGGGTTTAGAATGTTATGAAACGTCGAGAAAATGTGAAAAAAGTGGGTGTTGAAATAAATGTCTGTCTGTCTGTCGGTCTGTCTGTATGTAATCCTTATAACTTTTGAACGGAACGTCCGATTTGAACAATTCTTTCACCAAAGGCTTCAGGATCTTTTCTATTTGCGTCACATTAAATATGGTTAAATTAGCCTAGGTCCATCTTGGACAAAAACTATAATTTTTAGCGACATCTCACTTATTATTTATAGTAGGACAATTTTTTTTGCATAAATGAAAATAATGTTTAATTCCCTTCAAAGACACATGTGATCATTTTTATCGTAGGACTGTTAGTTTCCGAGATATTCAATTCAATTCAATTTATTTAAATAATATATGCATTTTAATAAATTTTGATACATTTTTTAATTAGATGTTTTTGAATAAATTTATATCTGATGATGGCCTTGTTAAAAAAGACAATTCTATAAAGATAGAAAGAAAAAACAAAAGCAAATGTTCAAAAAATACAGAAAAAGTAACGAATCCGTGAAAAACGAAACGAAAATTTGTTTAAAATACATAAGAAGATTTCCACCCGTCTAGAAAAGGTACCCGTTTCACATTTTTTAATAGCTGATTCGGATTCACATCAACTTAACCAAAAAATGTGTAGAAGAAAAGAGGTAAAAAAAATTATAATATAGGTATTACTAATTACTAATTACAGAGTAAAAATTAGTATACAGGTACTTTTAATAAAATATACTTTATTTTATTATAATTCCCACCCACAGGTCACAGCAAAGATTATACTTATTAAAGCGAAGCAAATCCACAACCCCAAAGCCTATTTATCATCTTTGGCTAGTATATATGACTATGTGACTAATTTTTACAGTAGTAATTGATAAGATCTTGAGTAGTGTCCTTTTGGAAAGTTGGCATAAAATTTTTGAAACGAGAGATGGCCTTAGTCGGTTTTTGAATGTACTTGGGACCAGATTGCGTCTTAAGCTTTAAATCTCTTAAGTTGACGAACTAGTGCTTTTCTGGCTCTCTAAGATGCCGCAGCTATTTTTGTTTTGGACTTTTTTATACTGTGTGGTGCATAGTGCAAGTTTATGTAAGTTTTTATTTATTTATTTTAATTTGGAGAAATCTAAAAGTTTATTTTTATTTATTAAAATTATTATTATAATATAATTATATTATAATCACATTATTACTATACTATTCACAGTGCGTAGAATTATACGGTGGTTTCCAATTTCCCAAAATCGCCAAAAAACGTCCTAGACAAAAAAGGATACAAATGTGTTTCATGAAAAAATAAGGAAATTTAAAAATTTCCGTGTGTCCGTCCGTCTGTTGGGCTGTCCGTCCGTCAGTCTGATGTCACGTTTTTTGTAGACACGATAACTCAAGAACGAAAAATCCGATCAACTCGAAATCAGAAAAAAAATCTTTAAGGGGAAGATCCCCATATAGGAATCTGAGCTATTGTTTTTTTTTTCGTTTGAACTTTTTGCTTTGCTTTTATTTGTCTTTCAAAAAAAAAATTTGAAAACTCGTTTTTCAAAAAAAGAAGATTTTTTTAAGGGGAAGATTCCCATATAGGGATCTGAGCTATTGTTTTTATTTGGTTTGGACTTTTTGCTTTTTATTTGTCTTTCAAAAAAAAAAAAAAAATTAAAAACGCGTTTTTCAAAAAAAAAAAAAGAAATTTTTTTCACAAAATAGGTAGGACATAATTTTGTTAATTTTTTTTTCTTTGAAAAAAAAAAAAACAAAATTTTATTCGTCTTTCGATTTTTTTTAACTTGATTTTTTGTTATTATACCTCGGCCGCCTACAGGGGAAGTATTCTTTTGTTAGCAGCAATGTTATATTTTGCGTTTTAAATAGTTTAACTTGCGTTATTTGGGAAAATGCAATATACCATTCACTGTGATTCACATTACTATTACTATTCACAATCTGTGAATAGTATATATAGTATAATGGAATGTAATGGATCCATCCGCGCCTACGCCAAAATTAAAATAAATATTTTTTGATATATGATTTAGAAAAAATATGCAAAAATTGAACAATGTATCCCTTAACCGGCTTAAAAAAAATAATAAAAAAATAGAGTCAAATAAAAAATATGTTGGTCTGTCCGTTCGTTATATTTTATGAATACCATAACTCGGGAACGTTTTTAGACATTAAATTTGAATTTAGGACTGGGATTTTTTTGCAATAACTTGACTTTTGGTAGACGTTCAATGCCAATAAAAACGGTTTGTATTGTTTTGACTTAATCTTATTTGTACATAAATAATTTATAATTAAATATCAATAGTTCAAACCCCTGCCTCACGTAAAGACCGATAAGAGTATTTAAACATTGGTCATCTATGTATAGTTTCATAAAAGTTACATCAGTTTGTTCAAGCCCGGTGATAAGGGGTACCCTGAGCTGGGGGCAGTAACTGAATTTGATTACCCCCCTGATTTAAGGGTTAGGTACTTGATCTGAACTTACTTTGTTATTTAGTTCTTGAACTGTTTTTGCTCTGGTTTAAGTCCAAAAAAAGCAAAAACCAAGAACAAAGTAAAACTAGATGAAGTAAGCCTACTGATTTTCGGAACATAAATATATATTTTTGGTAAAGACGCATCTGAAACTCTTTGCCCCACCACCATGTATCCGAAAAGTTACCAAAAAGTTTACGTTTAATGTTTAAAGGCACATCCAAAGGCTCACACAAGCATAATACATAAGAATGCGATACCGTGATTGACACAAGATACATGACGGCACATCAAGCAAATCACGACATCGCATTCTTATGTATCATGCTTGTTATGCAAGCCTGTGGATGTGCCCTAAGAGCATATCCACAGGCTCGCATAACAACATAGTACATAAGAATGCGATGCCGTGATTGGCTTGATGTGCCGCCATGTATCTTGTAAACCAATCGTGGCATCGCATTCTTATGTTTTATGTTCTTATGCAAGCTTCTGTATATGCCTTAATATAGGCTTTTATGTTATAAGATTTAAAATGTTGCATTTTGTTTAAATTTCCGCAAGTTACATATTTCTACCAGGGTCGTTTTTCTCTCTGTGTGGTAATTTTCATTCATTAAAAATGTCACGTTTCAAAAACTTCTTGGTTCCCCATAGTGTCCATTTTCGAAAATCTGTCGACATCTGTTAAAAATATGCTTAAATATGTTAAGAAAAACAGTTGTTAGTGTTTATCTAACAAAATTGACCGTTAATTTAACATTTGGTCCAGAACTTCAGTTTTAGTTTCGATTTCTCTTTTGGGAAAAATATTTTAATTATAATAATAATTATTATTATTATTATTATTATAATACAATAATATATTTAAAATGTTGATTTTTTTAACATAAACTACTTATAAAAAATAGACAGACTAACCTCTACTCCTAATAATCCTACTCCCTAACATCCATACTTCACAAAATTCCTACTCCCCAAGAAACCTACTCCATAATATTAATTAAAAACTGGTAACGACCTCAAATATTTATAAAATTGGTTGAGTTGTGGGATATAGGTCAAAAAGAAAACAACTCAAAAACTATGTTAACTAAACCAACAGTTTCGTTTATTCTTTGTAAACATCCTCAGGGTTGATTAAAGCGTAAAAGGCATTTTAGTCATAGATTTTTTAATGGTAACATATAGTCAAATATAGACCAGATAAGAACAGAAAGAAAAATATAAACAAACATTTAAAAAACGCCACCAACTACGGTAAAATCAGTTTTGAGTCACTTTAGACACGCATGGTATAGTGCGGAGTGGGGCAATTTGGGAGTGGGGATATTACAAAAAAGGGTTTTTGTAGAGTACCGTCAACCGGGGTGAAACCGATCAGCAGGGGTGAAACCAATCATCACGTATATTTTGGCTAATGTTTTTAGTAGTATACAGCAGTCAGCACGCGGCGAAAGTCTACAAGTTTGGACTTTTTGCAGGAAATATCACTGATATTATTTATGATTTATTTTGTCTGTCTGTCGAGATGCGTAGGTTGTTTTAGAGGTACAAAAAAAGTAGTTTTTGAAAACTTGTGGAAACGTTTGGTTGTGCAGAGTCACAGAAAAAAGCTGAGCGAACGTGTTAGGTAAATTTGAGTTTAACTATTATATGGCCCTAGTAGTAAAAAGTTTTTAGTTTTTTATCAACATTGTGTAATTAATTATTTATATTTTTATAAAAAGTGGGAAAATTGTGGGGTGAAATCGATCACTAACTAATTGGTCTAAATAAAGCTTTCTTTGTTATTAAGGTTTTTTTTGTGAGTTTGTTTCATAGGAAATCCAAGTACTTTTAGTGCTTTACACTAACCCCGTCACCCCCTCTCAAACCATTTAACAAATAATTTTTAAGTTTAAGATAATAATATTATGTACCTTTTTGATAACAAATACACGTTTTTTTACTAGTTTTTTAACTTTTTTTTTAATTTAAAAAAAGGAAAAAGTTTTTTAAACGAGCATAAATGATCGGTTTCAATTTTGAAGTAGCTAGGGTCAAATTTACGTGAAATAAAGGAGGTGATCGGTTTCATTCCCCCCCCCCCCCGTACGGGGTGAAACCGATCAACCTTTAAAAAAATCAATTATAAGGTATATTTTCCTCTCTAATACTGTGGTTATTTTGACAGTGTTGACAGTTATAAATGTTCGAAACTTCAAGCTTTACCATTTATTTTTTTTGGATTTTTATTTTTGTAAGAAAACAGAAAGAAACCCAAAAAACAGCAAATTTTGACCGATTTCACCCCCGCCTACCCAGAGAATAGGAAAACGAAGAGTAGGGATGTCAATCTACCAAAGAATCGAGCAAGCTTATATTTTTTTATTTTACCGGATTTTACCTTTCAGGTAACTGACAAAAAATGTTCAGTCAAGGTCATTAAAATTAACTTTATCTCATAAAATGCATATTGGGTTTTTGTAAACACGCCTATTGAAATTGATACTATTTGTCACAAAATTTATGAACTACCCTGTATAAAAACCAACTCAATTTTTGTTCTAAAAGGATGTTTTTTTAATAATTCTTACAATATTTATTTAATAAATTGAGTGTTGATAAAAAAACAGTAGTTAAATTATAATAGAACCATTTTTCAAAGAACTTCTAAGAAAAACTATCAAACACAAGAAGCCTCTAGATACAAACTTCACAGGCTTTTATCAAAGTTTGGAAAATCATATAGTACAATTTGCTTAATACAAATGACAAAATTAATATTTAAAAAACATTTATTTGTCTGAATTTTTATTAAATTTTGTTTGAATTTTAAATATTCTTTGTTCTTTGCATTTTTTTTTGATGACGTGTCGTTTGGATTTAACACCCTTAAAAATATGTTTTGTGGCCTATTTGTATGATTAAGTTGGCCAAAAATTTGGTACCTACACAAAATTTTTAGACAATTTGGAACAATATAGGGGTGTCCCTAAAAATATACGCTCATTTAAAATAAAACTCAAAACACCTTTAAACCTTTGCTGTAAATAATATTATTTAAATAAGGGGTTTTCTTAAAAGTAAAATTGTATAATACAAAAAAACAATTACAAATAGGTGTCCAATTACCTAATATTTACTTTATCCAATACATACAGATAATAAGACAATTACCAGCTTTATTTTAAATAGATAAACACAATAATACCCCCGCGTGGCTTTTACTTTATTGAGTGGATAATTATTTATTTTACCCACTCAACTGTCACTTGTCAAATTATTTTCTTGTAAATGTCATTAAAATTTTTAATAAAAATATGAATTCCTATGCTATTTATAAAAACTATATATAAAACCTTGTATGGCACTCATGGGTAAACCGATATTGCAATCTCGAAAATTAACCTGCTTGGCTGACGCCTCGCAGGTTAATTTTCTCATGGCAATATCTTACTTTACCCACTAGTCGGCCCCCATTAAAAGAAAAACACACCAAATATGCACAAAACCAACGTAAACCAACGTTTCCCTCAAAATTAAATTCAAAAACATAAAATAACCTCCAAATTCATATTTTAGTTTTATGCTTCTTTTTACTGGCTAAATATGCAAACCTGTCGGGCATCGATTTGTCGTGCAAAATATCTTTTTTGCTATATAGTAAATAATTAATTTTTGGTGTTGAAATTGTCTTTCATTTAATTTTATTTGCAGTTAATTTGTATTATTTTGTCGTGAATGACCCGCCGTGCGAATTAACTATTTAGACGTGCAATTAAATATTCCCTTTTTTTACGTATTTTTGGGCGATGAAAGCGAATTTGATAACATAAAAAAGATCGCTGACCCCTAAAGCACCTCGCCCCGTCTTATGGAAAAGTGGTTTTAGTCAGATTTAAAGCACTTTAAAAATCGCGAGCTAGCTTGTCCAATATTTATTTTAGCAGTTTTTTTTTATAATTTGGGGGTCAGCTATGAAAATAATTTTCAACCAAAAAAAAATACGTAAGATAAATATAGCCTAGTTAAAAAGTATGTCGGTTTTTTGGGGTGGGTTTCATTTTTGTTGAAAATTAGTAACTGTTTGTTTTGAACATAGAGGCTTCAAAAATGTCCAAACCAAAAAAAAATACGTAAGATAAATATAGCCTAGTTAAAAAGTATGTCGGTTTTTTGGGGTCGGTTTCATTTTTGTTGAAAATTAGTAACTGTATGTTTTGAACATAGAGGCTTCAAAAATGGTGGTACTGTAACACGTGTGGTGTTTAAATGACAACCCTTAGGGGGCAAGCAATCTATCTGAAAGCTATCTTTAGTTACATTTTGTCATATGAGCATTAATCATTATTTTAAACTTTGTAATTTAAACACCTAAAGGTATCTACCTAAAGGCCGATTCAGGCATACCCAGACAGCACAAAATAACTATTAGATATCCAGGGAATATACTTTCTGGATATAGGGTATATCCAGTGGATAGCCTGGATTGCCATTAGATATCCCATGGACATCCAAATGTCCGCCTATATCCAGATCCCGGCAGGATATTCACTGGATTCCAAGATATCCAGGATATCCATGATATCCATGATGGACCTCTAATGGATATCTGGTGGATATACTTTGGGGAGGTTAAAAAAATAGATGTCCACTGGATATCTCGTGGATATCCAGTGGATATCCAGTGGATATCCTGCCATGATCTGGATATAGGCGGACATTTGGATGTCCATGGGACATCTAATGGCAATCCAGGCTATCCACTGGATATACTCTATATCCAGAAAGCATATCCCTTGGATATCTAATAGTTATTATATGCTATCTGGGTAATTATCACTAACTAAACTAAGCCATTCTGTCCTTTTCATTGGTCAGGTGAGAAGCTATCTTTCTTTTTTACCAATAAAAAGGACAGAATGGCTTAGTTTAGTTAGTGGTAATTATGCCTAAATCGGCCTTTAATCATTAAATTAAATTAAAACAAGTCAAGGCACAATGGCGGATTGGCCTAGATTGATGGCCAAAGTAGGGGAAAACAAAATTAACGCAATCGAAAAAACGAATAGTAGATCGTTTCTATAACACTTCAGTGCATGTAAAAATCATGTTCTTAGTTTCCCTAAAGGCATAATTAATTTTTGCTAGTCCCTTAAACTTTGACTTTTTTTAAGGAAAACTTGATTTCATCGGCTACCAAAAAATACCTTACTTTTAAGCTGAAAATTTAACCTCTTTCTGAAAATAATTACTAAATGTTATACTTCGTGTTCATTCTAGATGTATTAAGGTATGTTTTCGTGAAAAAAAGATTAATATATGTGTAATAGTTTTTAATCTAGGGCAATTTAAATTAAGCTATGCAAAAGGTCCAAATGCTATTTTTTATTTACGAACAGAGATTTGGTTGCTGATTAACCCTGATTAAGCTAAGATACAGGCACTGTTAGAAAGTCTGAACTTTTAGCTAGCTTGCCGCACAAATGCCTTTACCCCGTTTTGCTCCCATTTTGAAAAAAAAATAAAAAACTGTAATGATGCATTTTTTGAAACAATATTTTTTATATTGAAGCCGCTATTTTCTTAACAACAAAAAATAATATAATTATCCTAATTAACGACCACAAAAATACCATATTCTATGAATATGAATATGAATATGAATATGAATATGAATATGAATATGAATATGAATATGAATATGAATATGAATATGAATATGAATATGAATATGAATATGAATATGAATATGAATATGAATATGAATATGAATATGAATATGAATATGAATATGAATATGAATATGAATATGAATATGAATATGAATATGAATATGAATATGAATATGAATATGAATATGAATATGAATATGAATATGAATATGAATATGAATATGAATATGAATATGAATATGAATATGAATATGAATATGAATATGAATATGAATATGAATATGAATATGAATATGAATATGAATATGAATATGAATATGAATATGAATATGAATATGAATATGAATATGAATATGAATATGAATATGAATATGAATATGAATATGAATATGAATATGAATATGAATATGAATATGAATATGAATATGAATATGAATATGAATATGAATATGAATATGAATATGAATATGAATATGAATATGAATATGAATATGAATATGAATATGAATATGAATATGAATATGAATATGAATATGAATATGAATATGAATATGAATATGAATATTATTCATAATTTTTCATATTTTTTACATTTATGTCCTCCATATTGGATCCACAGAAATCTTATATTCATAATTTTAAACATTTTTTTTTAACTTTTGACAATTATGTGCGATATATTGGATCCGCCATTTTCCTAAAAAAAAAATAAATATCATTTTTGTAATCAGCGACCTCAAAAACCCCCATATAGAGCTAAATTGAATGTTGGTCAGCTTTTTCGAATATTCCGCCACTGTGCTAGGTGACAAAAAAACCTCCATATACACGGTATTTGCAGTCTTTTGGTAGATAATAAAGGGGACCATTCTACATCACAAAATATGAAAAAACAACAAAGGAACATATATATCCGAAGATAAGCCGTAAGGGCTACGCTGCCGTGCTAAGCTGAAAGGTCCTATCTACATAGGTTTAACATACACAGATAGGACCTTTCAGCTTAGAAAGGCAGTATGGCCGGTCGAAGACGGAAAAAAAAAGCACTAATAAAATTTTAATGCTGCAGGGCTATTCTTTATGTAAAAAGCGAATGCCCATCACAGTAATGTTAGATACCTTAAATTTTTTAAATATTAAACAGACAATTTACTTTAAAATATTAACTTTTATTTATAAATTAAAAAATAGAATGCTACCAAATTATTTATATAATCATATTAATTTTGTTCATGAAGTTCATAACCAACAAACGATTTTTATATAGGTAATTCCCTCAGGGGGTGAAATTAGAAAAAAATTATTATCAGTCATATTCGCCAACCCCAAAAACCCCTATATACCAATTTTGACGAAGCAATTGAAAATATTTACCCCCTCACCCCCTCGGGGGTGCGGTTAAAAAAAAATTATTATCAGATTCAATTTCAGCAACCTTAAAAACCCGTATATACCAATTTTCGAAATCCCCAGCTAGAACTTTTGGTAACATACCCGTATGTCAAATTTTAAGTCTGTAGCTTAAAGCCTTCTTAAGTTATCGTGCCCACAAGATTTCCCATCCCGGACAGACCTATCGACCGACCGACGGACCAACCGAGTGACAATTTTTTTTTTTTAATTAATTTATATCGACATAAAACGTCATAAAACGCAAAAAATTGAAATTTTTTGCACAAATACAAGGCTTTTCGAAATTTTGAAAATTTTCAAAATAGATTCAAAACAGATTTAGGCTAATCAAATATTATTTTTAAATTTATTATGGACTGTATGATAACGACTTTATAATAAAAATCTGCAGATTTCTTTAATTTTTCATTAAATTCCTGAGGATGATTAATATTGTCGAAACATAAATTTTATATAGCCAGGTCACTGGCGTGATCAAGACGAATCTTAAAATGCTTCTATCATTAAAATCGTGTCATCATCACCCTCCCTCCTAATACCCCCCTTAGGGAACGTTCAAGTATTACGTAACGCAAAATTTGGCTATTTTTGACCTTTAGGCCTATATCATTGTAAAAAATGTGATCCAATAAAAGTTTTATAATTTTTTAAGTTTTACGTAAGATTTTTACTGACACTCACCCCCTCTGTAAAGCAGCGTAACGGTTTCGAGACCCCCCACCCTCCCTAGCGCGTTACGTAATACTTAAACGTTTCCTTATTGGAATTTCCAACTTGGAAATTCTTAACTAACTTTCAATTAGAAATACAAACAACAATACTGTTGGAGTTTTGACATTTGAGAAATACGAACTAAAAAAATATCGTTGTTGGTATTTCCAACTTAGAAATTCTAACTTAAACTTCCCACAACTTAGCTGGTAATCTGATTGAGGAAAAACAACATAGTTTATGTAGAACACTTTATTTACAACGCTATATAAAATAGACAACAATTTTCCAACTATAAAAATATAACCCAGAATTCCCAAATTTTCAAGAGAGAATGGGGGTGGCTTCCCCTTCCCTTCTTTTGTATGCCCCTGATGACGGCACTTCAAGGCAATCACATAATCGTTTTGTGTTATGTATTATAGTTACGCGAGTCTCTGGGCGGCGCTTTAATGTTCTACTTTAATTAAAACATAAAACGTTTTTATATTTATTTCTTTATTAAAGAATACTAATAAATTATATTTATTTTCAGATGTATCTGCACAAAATACAGACTTCGTTCCTACCATAAACGAAACTATAAATAAAAACTTATCAACTATTGAAAATGTCACATATGTTCCTACTAATGTAAGTGGTAACATTAAAATAAGTACGCTAGATGTTTTGCCGTCTGAAATCGATAATAACGTCAACAGTACACACTCAACAAACTCAGTAAAAAATATAGAAAAAGATGCATATAATGAAACTGGTAATTTTGAAAATATAATAACTGAAGAACTGGATATAATTAAAGAAATTGTTAAAACATTTAATGCATCAGAAAGAACACATGATAAAGCTTTTGTAACTAGTAAGAACGAAAACGAATCTAGCAATTTTTATAACGAAACTAAAGAAACTAATACAGAAAATTTAGATACATCAGAAATTACAACAACTGCTGGTGAAACTGATAATTCATATACTCTAAGTATAAAAGATGAAGACATTTCTGTAACTACTAAAACTTCAGAAAGTTCACCTGATGAGCTCATAACTGTAACTACTGATAAACCATATACTGAAAATGCAAATGATGAAGAAACTACTGCAACTACCGATAATCCATATACTAAAAGTACAACTAATTTCTTCACATCTGTACCCACTGACGAAAGTAAAAACGATTACTTTATAAATGTGAATACTGATTTACCACGTACTGAAAGTACAAACGATAAGGCAATAACTGTAACAACTGTTCAATCATATACTAAAGTTATAACTGATGATTTCATAACGGCAGCTACTGACGAAACATCCACTGAAAATAAAAACAATGAGGAATTAACTCTTGCCTCTGATACCTTAAAAAGTGGAAGTACAACTGATGCCTTCATAACTACTAGCGAATCACATACTGAAAGTAAAAACGATGAGCAAATAACTGTTACTACTGATGTTTTAAATAGTAAAAGTAAAACAGATGACTTTAAAACTGAAACTACTGATAATCCATATATTAAAATTACAAATGATAATAATTATACTGAATTTAAAACTAATGACTTTACTACTGTAACTACTTATGAACTATATACTAAAAGTACAAATGTTGACGGTAAGAATACTGATGCTCCAAATATTGAAAGTAATAACGACGAGAAAATAACTGTTACTACTGATAAATCAAACAGTGAAAGTAAAACAGATGAGTTAAAAACTGAAACTACTGAGGATCCATATATAAAACTTACAAATTACAACTTCGTAACCGTAACTACTAATGATATTATTGATTTCACAACTGATAAATCATATACTCAAAGTGAAAACTATGAAAGTACAACTGATGAATCTATAACTGCAACTACTGATAATCTATATACTAAAATTATGACTAATGATTTAAATTTTAAAACTGAAACTACTGATACTGGAAGTAAAACTGATAAAGAAACCACCGAAAATACTCAAATTACAACTGATTATCTCACAACTATAACTACTGATGTTCCAGATACTAAAAAATCAACTGATGTATTCACAACTGTAACTGAACCATATACTCCAAGTACAAGTTATAAGAACGATGTAAATACTCAAGTTACAAGTCATAAAGAAATTACTGTAACTAAAAACAATAAGGAATTAACTGTAACTACTGATCCTTCAAATAGTGAAAGTACAACTGTTAGCTTTTTAACTGCAACAAATAACGAATTATATACTGAAAGTAGAAACGGTGAGCAAATAACTGTTACCACTGATGATTCATCTAGTGGAAGTAACACAGATGACTTCAAAACTGAAACTACTGATGATCCATATATTAAAATTACAAGTGATAACTTGGTAACCGTAACAACTAAGAATATTGATAACTTCACAACTGATGAATCATATAGTCGAAGTAAAAATGATGAAAGTATAACTGAAGACTCCATAACTGCAACTACTGATGATCTATATACTAAAATTAAGACTAATGATTTTAATTTTAAAACTGAAACTACTGATACTGGTAGTACAACTGATATAGTAAGCACTAGAACTACTCAAATTACAACTGATGATCTCACAACTATAATCACTGATGTTCCAGATACTAAAAGTACAACTGATGTATTCACAACTGTAACTAATAAACCATATACTGAAACTACAAGTTATGACAAAATATCTCATGAGGCATATACTAAAGTTACAAATCATAAAGAAGTTACTGTAACTATTAATAATCTACAGTCGGAAATTACAACTAATGACTTTAGAAGTATGACTACTGAAGATACATATGCAAACATTAGAACTGATGATTTCACAACTGTAACCACTGGCAAACCAAATAATGAAATAACGACTGATGGCTTTATATCTATAACTACTGATAAGCCATACACTGAAAGTACTAATGAAATATTTAGTAAAATTACTGAAGATATGATAGAAAATTCATATACTAAAGCTACCACTGATGATGAAACCGCTGTACCTACTGATATTCTCTATACAACAATTTCAATTGACAAAGAAGCCTCCACGCGAAAAACTAAAGAATTTGCTACTACTGAATTTAGTTTAAAGGAAATCGAAATAAGCATTGATAGTGATAAAAATACGGCAAGAAAAGTTTCTGAAGTAAAACCTGATAACAATAAAGAACGTATTGTTATAAAAATACCAGATATAAGTAACAATGAAGGTACTGAAGTGACTGATGCTCATGAAACAACGACGCATTCATTAATAGCTCAACATAGCAATTTATTTAACGGGCGTCAGAATTTAAATGAAACATCTGGAATATCGACAAATGAGACTGGAGAGAATCAAAAAGAAATTGAAAATAGCACAACAAATAACAAAGGTGAGAACATAATATTCTGAATATTTAAATATAAAATGGTTAATTGTAATTTTGTATTTTTTAATGTCATGTAATCACAAAAGCTTTGATACCAACCGCCTTGTCTATTTCCATACGTCGTATCTTCAATTTTCTTGATCTTTAGGTGTAAATAATAATTTCTAATTTTAGATTTCTTATGTTTATTTATTAGTTAAAAACATTGCTAACTTTAGGGAATTAGGAACGACGCGTCGCGACGCGTCTCGTTGTGATCATTTATTCCTATTGATCTAACTTGTCCTTTAGTCTTTTTATCTATCTGTCAGTTAATGTCTATTTAAATGTAACTCTAAGGCGTTATTTGCGAATAAATAATAATAATTTTTTTAATGGTACAAGACTTTTCTGGACTCTAATTAATGTCTTTTTGAAACGGTACATTTTGTACTTAGTCATTAAAAGTACTTTTCCTGTCTAGGCATGGAACTAAGTTTTTTAACTTGACAATTGAGCCAACTATGCAACTTATTTTATACCGTTTGATACAAAAAAAAAGGGTTTTAGGCTAAAATATTCTAAAAGTTTTTCCAATAAATGAATTTCTGAAGAAAAAAATTTAAAAAAAGTTACAATTTATTTATTATTTTTTAAAATAATTTTATTTTCAATAACATGTTTAGTAATTTTACTAAAACTTTAAATTATACTTTAATATTAGTTTTAATCTTTCTTGTTGTGATTTTAATAATGGCTGGTAGTTTGTCTACCTGAGAATGGATAAATCGACAACCACTTTTGTTTCTTTAAAAATAATAAACAGCGTTACATAACGCTGGATCGGACCCCCTCCCCCTCGTAATGCATACTAACGCTAAGCACTACCCCTTCACCCTAGTTGCGTTACGTATTTTAAGTTTGACCCCTTATAGGGGAACGTATTGTTTTATATTTCAGCATAGGTACTAAGACTTTGATATTGTTTATATAGAAAATTTAAATATGCTTAGGTATCAAATAACCTTTAAATTGCTTTTATTTTTAGCTGAAATGGCTTCTATCTAAATATACTTATAACCCTATGTTTTGATAGTATAATATTGAAAATAGTTATTTTTATTACAAACTACTTAGAGGAAATATTAATTGCTTATTTCGACAAAAAATATGTAAAAATTTTGAAAACCTTTAAAAAAAACATATAAAAAGTACTTAGATGGGATTGTTTTTATTAAAAAGCAGAGTAAAAGCTAAGGGGCCTTTTTGGTATTAATATGATATTGGTCATAAGATAAAACTTTTTGTTTTTTAAACTTTTAAAAACACAAAAAGCTTGTTTAATTTTAAACAACTTTGTTGTTCATGTTTTTTACATTATTATTATTATTTGTCAAAATTGTTTTCTTTTTGCGTTTAATATATTTAGGAAAAACTATTATTTTATTTTCAGTATTATGGTCTGTTTTATTAAGCAAGATAGCAAATTAAGAATCGCACAGTGAATATTTTCATAACAGATTCGAATATTGGATGTGCAAATATACTGCGTAGTTTATTTTATAAAACATAACTATATTCAA
Organism: Brachypterus glaber; assembly: GCA_958510825.1. NCBI lineage: Eukaryota > Metazoa > Arthropoda > Insecta > Coleoptera > Kateretidae > Brachypterus > Brachypterus glaber. The sequence goes on from OY294050.1 coordinate 23,323,785, forward strand.
TTTACTATCTTGCAAAAAAAAACAGACCTTAGTAGTTTTTTAACAAATTTTGTTATAATTTTAGATTTATTGCAAACACAAACTATTGCCATTTCAGATGTTATTCAAAATAAAATTACTACTGAAGTACATCCTGAAATTGCTACCGAAATAAGCGTATCCGAAATTGTTAACGGTGAAAGAAAAGAGAAAAAAATTAAGGATTTTATTGAAGATGAAAGAAAAAGAAATCAAAATTTAGAAGAAGGTGAAGTAATTTCTGGAACTGGCGATTCAATAAAATAGTTATTTTTATTACAAGCTACTAAGGGAACGTTCAAGTATTACGTAACGCTCCTAGGGGGGGGGGGGTAATTTTGGAGTGTTGAACGTTCCCTAAGGGAAAATTTAATTTTCTTATTGCGAGAAAAAATATGTAAAAATTATGACCACGAAAACTCGTAAAACTTTTAAAAAATACCATATTAAAAGTTTTTAGATGGGATTGTTTTTAGTAAAAAGCAAGATAAAAGCTAAGGGGCCTTATTTTAAAACATCTGTTAATATTTTTTACATATTATTAGTGTTTGTCAAAGTTATTTTCTTTTTGCGTTTAATACAAAGGAAAAATATTGTTTTGTTAGTATTAGTATTTTTTAACAGATTTTTTTTATTATTTTAGATTTATTGGAAACACAAACTATTGCCATTTTAGATGTTATACAAAATAAAATTACTACTGAAGTAACTCCTGAAATTGTTACCGAAATAAGCATATCCGAAGTTGTAAACGGTGAAAGAAAAGAGAAAAAAATTAAGGATTTTATTGAAGATGAACGAAAAAGGAACCAAATTTTGGAAGAAGGTGAAATTATGTCTGGAATTGGAGATTCAAAGGTAAAAATTAAGTCATATTCTCAAGTTATTGAAAAAGATGAGAACCTTGAAGATTTACCATTCTTAAATGAAGAATCGGAAGTTACTGATGATGACCTTTCTACAATTTTTAATGAAGAAATAACAACAAACTCTTACCCTTCAACTAATCATATTAATATTGAAGATATATTTACTAAAAACATAGAAAATGTTGAAGAAAACCTTTCTACAATATTTAATGAGGCAACAACGACAAAACCTATATCTTCAAAAAGATTTACTGATGATGAAAATATTTTTATTAATACTGTCGAAAATCTGGAAGGGGAGGAAGATCTTACTAAATTATTTAATGAAGATATTATGACATCATTTATTACAACTGAAAAATCGGTAATTTTTGAAGATATCTTTAAAAACAATAATAATTTTGAAAATTTTTCAAGTAAGACCAGTTTTTTATCAGAAATCGAAAATGAAAATTCTTATAACCTTCCCAAAGATATTCTCGACCATGGTAATGAAATAAACACCACAGAAAATGATTTTTTTTTAATTAATTCAAATAATAATGATGATGATGTGATAATAAACATTGTTGATGTTAACAAGGAAATAGAAGAAAATCATGAGGTAGAAAAAAGCACACCAAACACTATTCTATCAACCAATGATAGGGCAGAAATTTTTACGACATTAAAACCTGAAAATACTTTTTCTTCGACTGAAGAAAATCTAGAAAAAGATATAAATTTTGAAACCACAGCAACTGAAAAAAATAATCTTAATGTAACAGAAATATATACCGAAAACACCGAAAAAATTGTAGAATCTAAAGAAAATGAAAATAATAATAAAGAAAATCAACAAGAGAAAAAAACTAATTTAATTGCAGCAACTGAAGAAAATAATATTGGCACAACTGAAAAATATATGGAAAACGTGAACAAAATGGAAGAATCTGAAGAATATGAAGACAATAATGAAGAAAATAAACAAGAGGAAAACACAAATCTAGATGCAGCAAGTAAAGAAAATAATATTGGTACAACTGAAAAATATACGGAGAATAACAATAAAATTGGTGAAGAATCTGAGAAAGGAGAAAATGATAATGAAGAATACAAACAAGAGGAAAAAACAAATATAGATGTAGCAACTGAAGAAAATAATATTGGTACAACTGAAAAATATACGGAGAACAACAACAAAATTGGTGAAGAACCTGAGAAAGGAGAAAATGATAATGAAGAAAATAAACAGCAGGAAAACACAAAGTTAGAAACTATAGCAGTTGATGATTATGAAGAAAATAAACGTGAAGAAAAAATACATTCAGAAACTCCACCAATTGAAGAAAATAATGTTGGTACAACTAAAAAATATACGGAAAATACCGAACCAATTGAAGAGGAAGAATCTGAGGAAATTGAAGACTACACTGATTATAAAACTCTTATTAAAGAAATTATTGAAGATATTAACGAGGCTAATGGCACTGAAACTTCAAATAATTCTGAAGAAAATAATAATGTAGAAAATGAGAATAATTCTACGAAAGAGACGATTTTGGATCTAGAGCCAACAAAAATTGCGGTGTTGTCAAACGATAGAAATGAAGTAAAAGAAGAAGAAATTGATATGGTGAAAGCTGAGAAAGAATTCAACAAAAAATTTGGTCCTTATATTAATGGAACTGTGTTTAATAAGGCTGTGAAATTTATTGTAAAAATTACTGAAAATGTAAGTATTTTATTCGGATTTTTGTGGTATTTAGGGATATGGGTGGGATAATGATTATAAGTGTGTAAAAACTATTTTCTGCGATACAATTTTTTACAAAAAAAAACAAATTTTCTTTTTTTTTTTTTCTCCCTTTTTTATTAAAGTTTTTTGTTTCATATTCAAATGGTCTCTTTTGCGATTTTTTTTAATTGGCGAAGAATTTGGGTTTAATACTTTTAAGGGAACGTTCGAGTATTACATAAGGGTAAAATTTTGATCATATGACAACTCAAGAACGAATAATCCGATGAACTTAAAATTTACAGAAAAAAATCACGTTTTATAAGGGGAAGATCACTATTGTTTTTGAAAGTAATCCTGCCAAAGACAAAAAAGTTAAGGGGGGTTAAACTTTAAAAAAAATTTCAGAAAAAATAGTTTTGTTATAAGGATCAATTCTACCAATTTTGAAAGTAATCCCCCCAAAAACAAAAAAGTTATGGTGGGTTAAACTTTTAAAAAAATCGAAGAAAGCTGAAATAAAATCCCGATGAATGTAACCTTTTTTGAAAAAAAAAATCTTTTTAAACATTTTTCGTTTTTCTCCAAATGAAAATTAAAAAATAAATAAATAATTTGAAAATATGTTTTTTTTTATTTTTCTTTTGATTTTTTTTTTAATTTTTTGTTTTTTTTTTCTGCAAAAAGAAAGAAAAAAAGTTTTTGATTTTTTTTTAAAGTTTTTTTTTGAATTTTTTTTGATCTTTAAAACAAATGTATTTTTTTAAATTATTTGGGAAAATGCAATATACCATTTACTACATATCTACACGGCCTGTTTTTCTTTACGTCAGTATCTATTGGTGTTAATATATTTAATGCATTTTTCTGTTTATTTTAGAAATCAAGTTTTTACATCCCATCCCGCGCCTATTTAAAGGAATCCGAACAAATTCTAAATATAACCTGGAAGAATTCTAAATCAAAATTCAACAATTCGTTATCTTTCCGTCTGTTAGAAAAGGAGGAAAGTTACACAGACAACGAAGTTCAATTAATTTTAGTCCAAGGTATGTTAATTTATTATTTTGTTTATTTTAATGCTAATTATTTACATTCCTCTTCCCTATATGTGAGATTAATAGTTATTTATGTTACGTGAGAGGAAACTAGAATATTGCCCATGAGGCTGGAGGCCGAGTGGGTTAATTTTAGAGAGGGCTTTACTAATTAGTTTACTAACGAGTAACATACAAAGTTTTATCCAATAAATAGCTTAGAAATTCATATTTTTATTAACATTTTTAATGACATTTACAAGAAAATAAACTGACAAGCCACAGTTGAGTGGGTAAAATAAATAATTGCCCATTCTGTAAAGTAAAAGCCACGTGTGGGTTATTATTGAGTATCTTTATTTAAAATAAAGCTAGTAATTGTCTTATCTGTATGTGTTGGATAATAGATATTTATGGTACTAGTGGGCAATATCGGTTTACCCATGAGTGCCATACAAGGTTGTATCCAATAAATAGCTTAGGAATTCATATTTTTATTAAAAATTTTAAGGACATTTACAAGTAAATAATTTGACAAGTGACAATGGAGAATTCTCCCATTAGATTAGACAGGGACAAAAGTTCTACCCAAAAAGGATGGAAGACATACCCACACTCCCACTTCCACCCAACCAAACAAATTCTGTATTTGTTCTTTGTTGAACAAATACAATATTTACTTGGCCGGGTGAAAAGTGCATTATCAAAGAAATTACTGGCGCCATCTAAATTTTAGTAGAATTATCTTATTCTACAGATTCACATTAGCTATGTTCGTACGTGCCGCTCACTGCTACACTTTCCGGCCAACCAAATAAATACTGTATTTGTTGTATGAAAAACAAATACAGTATTTATTTAGTTGGCTGGAAAGTGTAGCACAAATGAGATAGAGATAGGGTAGACGTCTTTTGTTTCATAATTCTAGTTGTAGAGAGCTCCATTGAGTGGGTAAAATAAATAATTATCCACTCAATAAAGTAAAAGTCACGCGGGGGTTATTATTGAGTTTATCTATTTAAAATAAAGCTGGTAATTGTCTTATTATCTGTATGTATTGGATAAATAATTTTTATCTACGTTCTACTTAGTATTAAGCACACATTTGGGTTTATTAATGTTCACATTACAAAACTAGTGCTTTTTGAAGATAATGTGTATCCCGAATAATTTTATTTTTTTTTATTGTCAAATAAATGTCAATATAATCAATTTTCGATTTTTTGAAGCTTTGGTATGTAGAACGTAGATAAAATAGTATATGAAGTTCATTTGCGACTGGCTTTTAGTCCACTCGAAAGAAAACTTATTTTAAAATACACTGTTAAACGTAAACTGAATATTCAGTTACAAATGGATAGGAAATCAAAAGTTATTATCCTAAACAATTGTACTTTTTTTGTATTTTTACAAGTAAATTTGAATGCAGTAAAAAATCAAATGTTTTAACATGGCAATAATTATTATTATATGATATTATTATTAATAATAATTGGCTTACCCACCTTTTAACTATATAATAACTAAAGTTGCTTGGTATTTCGTTTACAAAAAGTACGAAAAAGTATTTAATACGGTACAAAATTCTCAGTGTATTATATTAAATAATTTTATTTTCATTTGCAGGTGAAAATATGAAGATTTTCAAAAAAAACGTACTAATCTCAGCAAACTTGAAAGACGGTGAAATGGAAAGAATAATTAATTTGGATGATTCGATGGAAATATATATTTCAAATATTGATTTCCTTACAACACACAACAACCAT